>PVKM010018093.1:0-25382 GCA_004027735.1 Carollia perspicillata
AAAGATCACCGACTGTCACTGGTGCCACAGCTCAGCCTTAGACAACTACCGCCTGAAGGGTTCTGCGGTCACGTCCCAGAACACCCGATGATCTGAACGGTCATCAAAATAATGTTCTCTGACCACATATTTGAGTAAGACCAGATTTTCTTCACATATTTCAACCAAACGACATAGTGAAAGAGACTGAATATAGAAGCAGATATAAAAATTCAGCTGTTCTTCCATTAAGCCAGACATGAAACAGATTTACAAAAATGTAATGCAATGCCACTCTTTTCACTAATTTTTGTTTCGGAATAGCTTTCCATTACAAAATTATTTATAACAATATAATGGATTTAGTATCGTCATTTTCAAGATGAGCTCATAAAACTTTTAAACTCAACCTTAATTTCTGTGGTAAACGTTCCCAGGTGTAACACATATAAATGAAAGCTTTGGGAAGTACTCAATCTCTAAGACTGAAGGGGTCTCAAGGCCAAAAAGACTGAGAACCTTCACTACAAGGCAAATTATCAGAAACCAAAGTTCTAGGGTAAAGGTCCCATACACGAACAGCCCTGACCCCAAAAAGAATGTATCAATTTATCTCATTCCCCATGGGATATGAAAGTGCCTCCCTTCCCTGCACCATCTACAACACAGAATATAATCTTTTAAAAAACTTTGCCACCCTGGCTGGTGTAGCTCAGTGGATTGAGCGCAGGCCTGTGAACCGAAGGATCACAGTTCCATTCCCAGTCAGGGCACATGCCTGGGTTGCAGGCCAGTTCCCAGCAGGGGATGCGCGAGAGGCAACCACACATTGATGTTTCTCTCCCTCTCTCCTTCCCTTCCCCTCTAAAGATAAATAAATAAAATCTTAAAAAAAAATCTCCTTTGCCCACACAGTGGTCCCTGGGACATAAGCACGGAGACTAAGTGTTTTGTTGAGAGCGGGGCACGGCACAGAGCAGCTGCTTGAAGCCTGCTCAGTGAGCCAATGAGAGGGAACTGGCAGAGCCCTCCTGCGCACCCGTCCATGTTCTGACTAGGACTACGTCTATAACTCTGGTAACAACTTTCTGAAAATGTAAAGCACGAGATTTCAATTCTGAACTTTTGGGAAGAAAGAAAGCCACTCTACTATAGCAAAACCTATTTTCTACTTCTGAAACTCTTCTTCAACTTCAGATAGAGGATCAACATTACAGTCTGCCCACATATGGCAGTGGGGATGGACTGAAAAGATTCTGTGAGGAGAGTTAACACAGCAGGCGTAACAAGCTATCCTTTCAGAGGCCTGCTTAGAAGGTTATCCCTTGGGATCTTGGATTTTGGGAGAGTTTCCACTGCTCCCTAAATGTAAGAGTGGTTTCACAGAATATTAACTGTTTGCACATGATATACGGTTTATGCTGAAAATGTGCTTTCTTTCTGGAAATCTGGAATTTTGGTACATGCTAGGCAGAGGGTACCAATACAACTAGCATCCAATAAAAAACTATGGCACTGAGAGAGAACCTAGTAAGCTTCCTTGGCAGACAGCATTTCAAACAGACTTTCACTACTCACTGCTGGAGGAATTCAGAGCACCTTGTGCAACCCCAAAGGAAGAGGTCTCTGGGAAGCTTTCCCTTGGCCTGCTCTGACTGGTCACAGGTGCCTTTTCCCTCTGCTGATTTAGCTTTGTGTCCCTTTACACGTTCCTATCCAATGTAAGGGAAGTAAGTTGTTGTTAATTCTCTAAAACTCTCACTTCCCTGATGCTATGGCACGAGCTCCAGGTAAACTTTTGGTGTAACTGGAACACAAACCTTGATTAGTATCCTCAGCAGACAGGGCAATGGATAGAGCAAGTGAAAAAGAAGAGTCTGACCCTGCCCAGTGCGGCTCAGTTGGATGGGTGCTGCTGCTCGAACCTAAAGGCTGCAGCGGGTTTGGCCCCCATGTGCAGGTACATATGGAAGGCAACCAACCCACGTTTCTCGTCTCTCTTTCTCTCTCCCTTCTCCTCTCTCTAACATAAAAAAGAAAATAAAAATACCCCGCCCCCCCAAGAGCCTGACAGTCATTCACCTCTCCATTGCCCCACCACGCACAAGTGCACCTGCCTACACACGACTTGGTTTACTCACCGTGGGAGAAACACTGGTTTCCGTGCCAGGTGTTCGCGAAGCTCAGGAGAGGTAGTATCAGAATTCATGTATCGCTCCACGTAGTCTGACCAGCGCTGGGGTTATACACACAGAACAGGGGTGGGGAAAGAGCATCAAACCTGAATTCCATCCACATCAGCAAATTCTGTGACTAAAATGTCTGAGACCCCTCAAATGTCAAGATTAAAAAAAAAATCTCTTCCTATAGTAAAATGCTTGTTACTTGGTATTGAAACAGCTTAAAAATTCTGTTAGACTAGCAATTTCCAACTTTTCCACCTCATGGAACACATAAACTATTTACTAAAATTTTGTAGCACACCAAAAAAATGCATGTTTTTGCTGATCTGGCAGAAAAAACAGGTGTAATTTAGATTCATTCACACAAAATGGCTATCAGTATATGCGCTATTGTTTTTGTATTTGACAGTCCAAGGGAAAAAAGGTCGGTGACCCTGACTAAATAGTCAGGTACTGGATGCTTTAAAAATTCTTGTAGCACACCAGTTGAATATTGCTATGTTAGATGGCAAAACCTAAAGTTTCTCTGAGATACTTAAAAATTAACAGAAGTCATAAAGGTGTAGAAGATGGCTCACAGACAAGTTTTATTTCCTCACTGAGCATTTAGAAAAAATTTTTCAGAATATTTTTATTAAAAAATAAAATATTAGTGGCAGATGTTTGAAAATCACTCTTTTACATTAAAATCTGGATTTCTGAATCTCTTTTTAGAAAATTAATGATTTGGTAACCATGAGCCCCTATTCCCACAAAACAGTCTCCCCTCCACTGAGCACCCGACACCACATGTGTGGCTTGCACCTCTCATTAGCATTAACAGTGAGACCCAGTTATGATAACCAACTCGCTCTGTCTACTCTGGTGGGTAGAGATCTCCTGGTTTCATCTAATCCAACAAAAAGTAAAACGTAACACAAAGAGACAGTTTCCTCAGAGGTGATTGTTTTACTGAGAGCTAGATGAGACTGAAATCAACCCCAAATAGTTACCACCTGGCAGCTATGAGCTGTGTTTTAAGCACCAGGCCCTAACCCCCAAACAGGCCTATGGCTATCTTGGCCTTCTAGAAAACAATCAAGGTCAATCTCTCAGGATATGACAGCTCCCTTCAGCAATTTCTACAATATACTTATCATACCTCTGCTTCTACGGGGTCATCTGAGTTCTCCTCTTCTGTGTCCAAAAGCTCAATGGTCAGCTGAACCTGGCCTTGGCTCTGAATGAACATAAGCTGCAAATAAGAAACCTGAGTGTAAACAAAAGACCATCTCTGAAGCTATAACCTAGATTCTCAAGGACTGGGAGGTAATCAAGTCATATCACTCTGTTCCAATGGAAGAGATGAGGAAGATAGATACTCAAAAGCTTAGGAGGAAGGTGATTAAAAAGGCAAAAGTTTAATCATGCTTCCAGCAAAATGAAATGTTAGTATAAAAAGCACCATTTTATGTTTCATACTTCTTGAATTAGCTAGAATAATCAGTGTCAGTAACAGTGCTTTAAAGCCAGAACCATAAAATGTCAAATCCACTTCACTTGATAATCCCACTTCTAGGACTTAGTACAAAGATTTAAACAAGTCTATAGTGTTTAAAGATTACCTAAGGAATACAAAACTAACTCTCTCTCTCTCTCTCTCTCTCTCTCTCTCTCTCTCTCTCTCACACACACACACACACACACACATTTTGTTTAAGATCTTGTTTATTTTTAGAGAGAGGGGAAGGGAAAGAGAAAGGGAAACATCAGTGTGTGGTTGCTCCCACACGCCCCCTACCGGGAACCTGGCCTGCAACCCGGGCATGTGCCCTGACTGGGAATAGAAACTGTGACTCTTTGGGTCGCAGGCCAGCAGTCCACGGAGCCACACCAGCCAGGGCAAAAGACTGACATATTAGGAAGTGATCTGCTATAATGGTATCGGTCACACTGGAAGTTCTTCAAACTCTTATATTTGAAAGCAATATACTAATAAGAGGCAAAACGAAGTCATGTTTTGCACAAGAGAACTGTTAAATGATGGTGGCACACGGATCTCCTCTTTCAGAACACTAGGGTTCTAAATGCCCTTATCCTGAGGGCTTGTTGTAGACAAGGTCACAATCCACATCACATGGTAGTAGCTCAGTGTTTAGAAGGAAACTTCAGAATCATTTATTTCAACCTCCTTGGTTTATAAAAGAAAGAAACTAAAAGTCAGAGAGTTCTGGTCTCTCAAACATACATAGTCAGTAAGCAAACAGGACCAGAAGCCAGTTATGGTTCCTGGTGTTGTTCTGGAGAAGCTTTAAAAATGCCTAATATATATACACAAATAATAAATATAGTTTCTTTCAAAACAGACTAAAAACAAAACAAAAAATCCCTGCCCCTAGGGGTCTGCTAAACTCTCCTACCCCTAGGATGACCAAGAGTTTCTAGATTAGTACTATTGCTCTAAGAAAATCACCCTTCAAAGTGATATTGAGTAGACAGTCTACACTCTACATGTTTAAAAATGAACCCAATTTCATCCCAACGGTCTCTTCCACCTGTTGCCTGTCTTGTTAGGCCCTTCACCATGTGTTCACCCAGCTCCCTCTCCTCCGTAACCACTCTCCAAGTCTTGACTAGCTTCATTATTAGACTGCCCACATCCACCACCCAAACTTGGTAACTGCTTCTAGCAGTAAACACGCCTCTGATTCCTCCATTCTTCCTTATTCAGCACTATCAAATCGATCTTTCTGAAAACTCAAAACCCAGTGGGATATTTGGTCCTTAATGCCTCACAGCTCACCAACCACAAGAAAAGCCAAGCCATTTACTTTGTGTGGTTCTAAAGATCCTCTACTACCACTTGGATCCTCTGTCTACATGCCTCCTCCACCAATAGCCTTCCTATACTACATTTACTCCCCACACAGACGTGTGTGTCTACTTGTCATGCAGGGGCACACTCAAAATAGCACATGGTCTCTTGTGTGGAGATCAATTTAGTAAAGGAAACATAAATATAAACTGCTAGATTTACATTAATTATAATGAAGTCCCTACAAAAGTACTATTTCAGAGACATGAGCAATAGGATGTAAGAGTAAACAATTCCTCCTCGGTGAGCTGAGAAAGATTTCACGCCACTGAAGTGACCCTCAGCTGGGCACTGAAGGATATAGGAAGAGATCAATCAATTTCAGAGAAATTATGACAGCAACAACTGCATTTTAATAAGTATATAAAAAGAACTATACCTCACCCTGGCTATTGTGGCTCAGTGGGTTGAGTGTGGGTCTGTGAACCAAAAGGTCACCAGTTGGATTCCTAGTCAGGGCATGTGCCTAGGTTGCAGACCTGGTCCCTGGCTGGGGGCGTGAGAGGCAATCATTGATGTACTACTGTATTTTGACATGTATAGTGCATACTTTTTTGCCCAAATTTTTGAGGGAAAACTAAGGATGCACATTATACACGGGCAGTACTAGACTGTGGGTGTGCATTCTGCACAGGGGGGCATTATACACAGCAAAACACAGTATCTATAGCACAACTACTGATGTCTATCGCACACCAATCCCCTTCTCTTAAAATAAAATCTTAAAAAAAAAGAACTATACTCTCTTCCCCTTGATAAGGTAAAAGATATGAATAACCAATACACAGAAGAGGGAAGGAAAGGGCAACAGCAGGAAACACAGAAATGTGAATTTAAATAATGTGATTTTCTAACCATCTAACTGACAAAAATAAAGAAGTCTGGTACTACCAAGTGACTAAGGAAACCCATGCTTACGAGAGCGCACACGGCACAGCCCAACCTGTGGAAGAGTGAAAGAGCAGTCAACGTGCACGCCCGCTGACCGCGCGGTTTCCCTGGTCTCTGACCTAGACAAAGACCAACGCACCAGCACAAGGACACGCGTACTGGGTTGGCCAGAACGTCCATTTAGTGTTTTCCTTAAAATAAGACACACTTTTCATTCTCGCCAATATCTGTACCGATTTGGATATCAAAACATCCAAAGTATGGATACCACTCAAAAGTAGGTTGGCTATCTCCTGATACTGGCTTCTAGTGGGTAGCAGCAGGAGTGCTGCTAAGTATCTTCCAATGCTTACACAGCCCCACAGCAAAGAATTATTTGGTCAACATGTCAACAGTACCAAGAAACGTCACAAACCATTTGTGACACCTGCACAATAAGCCACAGCACCTTCTCCACACGCTGCACAAATCTTATTTTTGCATTTCAGTTGTGTTTGCACCTTTCTTGAGATAATAAAGCACAATATACAAAAGTTACATGTCTTCTTCCATTTTCAATATTAAAACAGCTGCACAAGAATCCACCAATTTTGATAAGGTTTTTTTCAAATGCACATTGATATGACAGCTACCACAATACAATCTAACAAAGCTGTTTCAAATGAAGTTAAAGACAACTAAGCACTATTCAGAGCCATTGTATGAAAAAAGCTAAATGAACTCTTTGGCCAAACCAATACAGGAAAATACTGTTCAGTGTAGTACTATTTGAGATAGCAAAAAAAATGGAAATAAATGCCCATAAGAGAATGATTTTTTAAAAAAAGAATGTGGTACATTCATACTATTAAGTATGACACAGCAATTGAAAAACAGGTGGATCTATATAAATCAAAATAGAGCAATTCTATGACACATTAAGTGAAAAAAGAGGGATATAAAATAGGCACAGTCTAATATTTACTCCTACATATACACACACGTGTGCGTAAAGGCACAGAAAAGGTTCTCTGGACATACAGACAGCTAACAATGCCTGATTTTTAAAAAATCAGTGTAGAACGTACATACGAAAAATGAGGACAGGGGAGGCTGGAGGTAGAGGTGGTGCCCACAGGCGTTTTGAAGGGCTGCCTATGCTTAGCACTAATATATTAAATTTTTCTCTCTATGTGAACATTTTAAAGAAGAGGATCACTGTGGTGACACAATTTTCCTGGTTACAAAGCCTTTGTTCCTGCTACGCCCTCGATCACTCTGACAGCTATTCTCATTTACAGGGTGAGTCTGTCCATTCCTTCACGGGCCCCTGCCACAGTTTAATACCCTGTTAACTCACTAAGGGCGAGGATGCTGATTCTGTTTCACCACTGCAATTCACACACAATAAGATCATAACAAATATTTATAGGTTTAAAAGCCTAGGAAATCTCTTCTGTAGTGGGGAAAAACTCAGGTATTAGAAAAGCAGATATGAGAACTGAACGAAGAAATTTGTTTCCTGTTCTTCGATTCTAAATTAAGCAAACATTACTGGTGATAAATTAGAAATGAGAACAGCTGAAAGTAGAAGTGCACAACAAAGTGAAAAATCTGGGGTCAGATTATTAAAGTACATGGAACACACATAACGAGGTCAAACTGTTACCTACCTTGCTCTTTGCTCGGCCAATCACAACCCTTATTCTGGGCCACCTGACCCTGTCCTTCTTGTGTAAATACAAACAGGCTTTGCTCAACTATGCACATTTATTACAAAGCTGCAATAATAGTACACATGCTTTGTATTTTATTTGCTTCAATATTTTTATAATTTAAAATTAACTTTTAAGGGCTGCAAAACATGCCATCCAGTATTCACAAAACAGGCTGCCATTAACCATTCCCATAGTGAGTTGGACATTTAGATTGTTTCCAGCAATACGCTTTTCAAATTAGCTATTTCAACGGTGGAGAACTGGAAACAACCCAGGTGTCCAACAAGACAGGCATGAAATATCAAACAGTCGTAAGATGTCGAAGACTCAGAGGTGTTGCTAACTGAGCACAATAACACTTTGCCCAATATAACCTCTTTCAGAATACACATAAGCATAGAAACGTCTAGAAATGTCAGCAGTGATTATTTCTGGGAAGAACTGGAGGCAATTTTTCTTTCTTTGCATTCCTTATCTTTTCCACAATGATCAAAGATTGTATTTTTAAACATTTTAAAACAATATACTTATAAGCCACTATCACATTAAAAAATGTAAAAAAAAGAATATAAAATTATAAAAAATCACATAAAACAAATTTTTTTAAGGCAACAAAGAGACTGTCCTTGAAGACTTTATTTCCCCTTCTCCGTGTTTTTGAATTTCCTTCAGTGGAATTACGGGGTCAAAGAGCCCTGGTCTGTATCTGACTTCTGGTGGAGACAGTCCCAGCGTCTCACACTGTCACCAGCACGGTCCTTAACCACATGAGTCAACTCTCACCTTAAAGCAGTTCTCATCTGACATGAGCTGCTCGGCTTTCCGCTGGTACGCCGACTCCAAGAGACTCCTCGAAGTCTGTGTGTTCAGCTGGCCTCCAGTGGCCCCGTTACTGTTTTCTGCCAGGTAAAGGTCAGTCACCTGCACACAGATCTCGTCACTCACAATGTGCTGCAGCTGGAATCAAGCAAAAGCAAGTCAACAGCGAGCCAGGAAAATACTCCTCCCTGCCACACACGCAACCTTACTTTGACAGCTCCAGGTACTCAGCTCAACAAGGTCTGTTAGAATTGGCAATTTTCAAAAATAAGTCACACAAAACCACTATTCTTTTAATTTTTTTGGAGAATAACTAAGCCAAAATTTTCAACCATATCCCTGGTCCATAAGTAGAAATTCGAAATCTATTTAAAAGCAAAATCAAAGGCAATGGTTATTAATGTGCTGCTTATTTAAAGTTCAAAGGAACTTAAACTTTTATATGAAAGAAAATTCCCATGCCTTTCTATTTTTATGGATGGCACTTCTTTACCATTTATAATTTGCTTTCACGCATATTCTCATATGATCAATGTAACTATCCTGGGAAGAGCCTGAAGAGGGCATCCTGTTACATGAGACAACTTTGTATGTTAGATAAGAAAACTCACTGTGTACCCAGGTGAGGAGAGGGGGCCCTAGAGAACCACAAAATTGGGATCCATGCCTATACCCACAGCCCTACTACGGAGTCTGAAACTCATTAGGTATTAAGGGAACTGGTGCTGAATTAACTGCAGGGATGCTCAGCTGAAGGAGCAGAGTCAGGACTAATATTCAAGCTTCCTGACTCCTAGGGCCAATATTCTTCCTAACACACCATCTATTTTCTACATCTGATAGAAAGTATAGTACTTAAATTGTATATAATGTTAATTAATTCATCTTCAAAACAGGTCAATCACAACTGACTACTGATAACTTCTGTGATTATCTTATTAAATTATCTGATAACTAGAATGTTGAATCTTTATTTCCATGAATCATGAGAATATTTCTATTATGAAATAAAAATTCCTTCAACTGAAACTACCCATTAAAATGCAGAGAATGTGTAAAACAAAACAGATGCAGCAGAAAGTGAAAAGTTAACTGCAGTATCAATTTGTCTATTTTAAAATTCTCATAACCACTACAAATATCTTCTATTTTTAGGAAGATACATTCTTTTTGAGGTGCTAATAACTATAACAACTTATTTTTGATATTTAAAAGTCTTAAATGACAAGTACGTGTATTTGTAGATAAATGGACAGAGTACAAGGTCAGAGGATGAGTGATTTGATAGTGGTACAAAAAGTAGCAACTGGAGAGGATTAAATACATTATAATTAGTCCCGACAATGGATTCTAATGGACCATTAAAATAATGCTTATTAAGCCCTGGCTGGTGTGACTCAGTGAATTGAGTGCCAGCCTGCAAAACAAAGGATAGCCAGTTTGATTCCCAGTCAGGGCACATACATGCCTGGGTTGTGGGCTGGGTCCCTGGTTAGAGGTGTGCAAGAGACAACTATACATGGATGTTTCTTTCCCTCTCAAAAAATAAATAAAATCTTTAAAAAATGCTATGACAACTTGATAACAAAGTTTAAGATAGTGCTTTAGAGAGAGCAAGAGCAGTATGCAGAAAGTATATACAAAGCATGGTCTAGATACTTGTGCTTTCTACCTTCTTCTTCAAGTAGCCCAGGTTTCCCCACCTATACTCTCTTCTTGGATATCTGGCCCCTTCTCGAGTCTTTGAACAGGGCAGCACTATAATCCAGGAAGAACTAGGCAACTCCACCCCTAAGCCAGGCCAGATCTGCATTCCTGCTAATCTGAAATGACGCAATGAGTGTGCTTCGTAGACAGAGGAGCATCTAGATGGAAATACGAGGTAATGTTTGGGTCAGAGGCACTGCCGTGGAAAGCCAAAGCCTGGGTGGGGGGAAGATCCAATGTTCATCTGTAGAAAAGCATAAGAATAAAGTAGATATCCAGAGGGAAGGCATGCAAAGGAAAAAATGTCCCAGTCCAATCCCTTTGTGGTCTGGGTATACATTAAGTTCTGTACTAGATGTCTGTAAGACTACTTATTGTACTCTTAAAAATACATCCCTCTTTCACTAGCCTGGAAATGGTAAGATAAATGTATGGATTGATCTTGAAATATATGTTCTACCTCCAGTCAGCAATGAACTCTGGAAGAATACCAAATGAGATGAGGTGAATGAGAGAAGAGATGCAAATCTCATGATCTCATTCCAAACGAGGGGTTAAGATGAGAACCATGAACATACGTTTTAAAAGCATTGAATTTGGGTTTCTGCATGAAACCTGTTTCCATAAAATAAGACTGAACATTATGCCTTACTGACTCAAAATCATAACCTGGTGCTTCTAGTAAATGGGCAAATTACATCTATTGTTTCAAAAAACCAACCTCTGCTTATAAAAAGTTTTATTAAACTTAGAAAGTTGTCATGCTGGCAGTATGAAGATGTTACTCCCAGCTGTAGCAGCAGCAAAACTGAAAGCAGAAACATAAGCACAGGGCAACTTTTAGGGATGTCAACAGGGATTAGTCCCTCAAAAATTATGACCACAGCTAATTGTATCCATACAGTGATTTCTACCAGTCACCACCATACAGACCCCTTAAGGAAAGGCCTAATAATTTCTTCAACTTTCAGGAAAAAAACTGTCTGCCTGACGACGTTTGTGAAGATGTCAAAAGTCAGGCATGTGACACAGTCTTCCCCTGACCCTGAGAATATGCTCTGAGAAGGACACAGAGCCAAGCACATTTGAAGTTCAAGGCAAAAGCAGGGGTACTCTACAAAGAGTTCCATACTTTACCCCAAGAAAATACTTAAGCAACAAACTTCTTTCCATAGTGGCAGTGTGGACTCTAGAATTAGAATTTTCTTTTTACACGTTTTCATTTTAAGGAAAGTAGTGCACCCACTACAGACTCCCTTTGGGAGTTCAGAACTCAAGGAAAGGAAATGGAAACCTGACCACTGCACACACTATTTCCTATGAAATTAACGTTTCTGTTTAGGACAACATATTTACAAACTCGAAGGGTGCCACAGGAACAAACCACAAAACCAACCACACACCTAACTCAGAGGGAACCCCAGATATTGAGGTGGGTAGTATATTATAAAAGATAATACATGAAACCTTTCCTGTGAAAAGGACTTCAAATATTAAACGAGGAAGTCTGCATCATTACCAATACCTATGGAAGAGAAAAGGCTACAGCTGAGAGTTCACCCCTGGCAGACCAGGGCAGAACTGGACCAGGAGGACAAAGGGTGGGCTCAAGACCAACGCTGGCTCGACGGGCAGCCAGCACGACAGGAGGCAAACACCAGGTCTAAGGCAGTCTCATCCAACCATGAGGGACACTGGGCCAAGCAGAGGCGTCAGTTACATGCTGAAATGCTGCCATTCTGTTAACAAGAGCCATCCCACAGCACATTTACTCCCCCTCCCCTCTACAAAAGCATTCATACATAAGCATCATTATAACCCCGTTCTGTGCCTGGCCCATCTTTAGGTAAGGACATCTTCCCTCACCCGCCCTTGCCCTCACCTGTCTGACGATGCTCTGGATGAGCTTGTCCATGGTGAAGGCGATGTAGGCATGAATGGTGAACATCTCTCGCAGTGAATCTTCGTACTGTGATGAGTCGATATTGCCATCCAGCAGGCTCCGCACCATATCGAGGAAAGCTGGATAATAATCCTCTACATCGACATCCACTGTGGGAGAGACGGGACAGGTGAGGCTTTACCCTGCTAGGAAAACTCAGGAGAGCAGGCAGGGCAGGTCCCACAGCTGGCCTAAGGAGCCCTGAAAGAACAAACCCTAGATACATGTAGCATGCCCCTCAGTCTGCAGAGACCCAGGTATGACAGAAAGTTACCATCAGCAGTGCTGTCTATCAGAGGACAGTGACTCTGCAATATACCAGCAGCTTCTACCACTGTGACCATGCCAGAAAGACACTTACTGACAGGTAGGCTGGGCTCTGCATGATAAAGAGCAAAACATCTCAGGAAAGAGGCTTCTTAAAAAGTTGCTGGCTCCCCTGCTGAGGGAAACCTGCTCCCCCTGCCTGCAAAGAGCATTCTTCCCGAGGCACTTGCTCACCAAGCTACTTCCAGGAAACACAGAGGAACAGATGAGAAAAGGCAGAGAGAGTAACACTTTAGCACTGGGAAACCTCAGGAACAGAGAAAAGGTGAACGAATTAAGTCCTCTATGAATAATGAAGTCATCTGCATTTGTCAAAGTCCTTTTGTTTAAAAGTGAATTCCCAGCGCTGTGCTGCAGAAACTGCTCCAAGTGCAGCCGCACGTGAGCCACTTCCGCCGCCAGCTGGAACCTTGAGTTGTTACGGAGACGCTGGCAACTAGCGGAGTGCACAGAATGGTGAAAGGACTCTGCCTACAGTTTACTAAAATAAGGCCCATTTATTTATATAAGACTCAAGAAAATGAAGATCTGACAGTGGCACCAGGGGGCTACTGGTTGTGTTTTTCTTGATCCAGGTACTGGTTACATAGGTGTGTTCACTTTGTAACAAGTGCACTGAGCCATACAAATTCAGATTTGTGTACTTTTCAGCAGATGTGTTGCACTTCAATAAAAAGCACACTAAAATGACGGAACGTTTTCTTACTGACACTTGTTACCAGTTTATAAAGTCTGTACAGGGGCAAAAAGGCTGTAAGAGCAAAAGCTGACTCTATCTCTGTTTATCTGTGGTGTGGAACTCGTTTAAGACAGACAAAACAGGACAAACTGCTATTTAGAAGCAGCAACTGGCTTGAGTTTCATCAGAGGATCACCTTGTTCAGAGCCACAGCACAGGCACGAGCTGTCCTGGTGCCATAAAAACAAAACAAACCAACCCCGTTCTGCCCTGGCTGGTGCGGCTCAGTGGACTCAGCACTGGCCTGTGAACTGAAAGGCTGCTGGTTTGATTCCTACTCAGGACGCACGCCTGATTTAAGGGCTGAGTGGTGCAAAGGGCAACCAATCAATGTTTCTCTCGCACATTGATGTTTCTACCTCCCTTCCCCTCTCTGAAAATAATACATAAAACCTTAAAAAAAAAAACAACCCACTGTTTTGTCAGAATAAAGCTATGAGTGCAACGAGCTTGAGTGACTGGCACTGTCACTCAAGACCAATCTATGTAAGCCTCAAACCAAGGTAAGTCTGCGGTGAAGCCAGGATTAGGCCATTTTCTCTTATTTCTACTCGAGCAGATGGAATCATCACATTGAGGTCCAAAACTTGTCTCTCTCACACTAGGATTAATACAGATAAAGATATTTTTAGAGTTAATTCCCAGGGTCATTAGCTCTTCAACAGACTGAAGACTAGGGCCACACATGGGCGGATTCTTACATCAGTAACAGTTTTTTTTTTTTTTAAGGTAATTTGCGCCACAGATTGGCTCTTTCCTCAAGAGCACAGAAAGAAGACTTCATGAAAAAGTTTTCGGCTCACAGCTCAGGTATTTGATTTATGAACTGAATGGTTATCTAGAAGTAGGTGGCACAGAATTACTTAAATCACACGATGGCTGCCTTAACCCTTATTTATTTCCTTTTCCTGAGTTCTCTGTCTTCACTCCTTTTCTGCCTGTTCTGCTGTCTCACACAGTCTCTTGAGCTCTAAACTCCTTTACAATCCCCTCTCTAGTTATTAGAACGAGCCATGAACCCCACCTCTGGTTAAAGAGAAGTCCTGCCCAAGAACATCAGAAAACCTGCATCTGCCTCAGGTATGAACAATTAGGAATGCAGTTATGTCACGGAATGGAACCAACTACGTCATTTCCAACCTCTGTCCTTTGAAACACTTCGCATTAACCCAGAAATCTGGAACCTGGGAAACTGATGGCAATTGGTACCCTCCTCCCTGGTGTCCGCAGCACTAGCCATTGAGTGTGCACGATCCAAGCACTACGCAGGGTAGTTTGCGTATTTTCTCCAATTCTCCCAACAACCCCACAGAGTAACAAGTAGCACCTCCGTTTTTCAGAGAAACAGGTTCAGAGAGTTTAAGTAAGATCGCACAACCAGTAAGCTATGGAATGAAGACTTGAACTCCCCCCGCCCCCCCGAGGCCTGCCTGTGCTGCACGTATAAAAGGAAACGGTCCCAAGTCTAACTAGGTTCCATTCCGAATTCACCAACCCCGCATCCTCTGTGAATACATCTTCTGTAAACCAGCGGTTCTGGCACTCACTAGGTGCCTTGAGACGGAGCTGGATGGCAGGGCTGTCGCTCTTGTCTCGTTTTATGCCCAGCACTTCCCGCTCCCACTCCCTTTCTCGGTTTTCTTCTTCGATCTGCCTTTCTGCTTGGGAGCAAATCCGCAGAAGCCTCAAGCAGAGAATCTGATGCAGTCGCATAAAGATGTACCAGTTGTTATTAACATAGAAGAGGTTGTACACTTCATCCATCCCTCTTAGCTTCTGCGCTGTTGTGTTACTGAACAGTAGCTTGGACTTAGGGGGACTGCCCCCAACACCATTGTGCTTCTTAGCCGCCCCTGTGGCTTCATCTACATCCATCTCTTCTTCTTCCTCTTCTTCTACATCTGAGAGATCACCCCTCTGAGCAAAAAGCAGATCTGGAATGAAGTGATACATGATCTGCTTGATTTTGTACTTGTCCTCCTTCTGAATGCCTGCCTGCCTCTTCACGTGGTGGATGATCAGGGCAGCGGCGTCCTCCAGGATCTGCTTGTCTTCATAGGCCAGGGAGAGGTGTGGGCCGGCAGGAACACCGGCGTTGTCTTCCGTAGCCTGCTCTTGCCTCTACCAGGAGAGAGACACAAAGTAGTAAGGGCCACATCCATGGCAACAACGAGCAGACCTACAAGACACCACCATCAGTACTTTCAATTATTAACCACAGTGGCTAGAATTTTCCAATCCAAAACTTCCAGAAACAATCAAGTAGTGTGGAATATGTGGTTTGAGAAGACAATACTGGTACCTTCTAGATTGTGAAGACTTACAGGAACCAATAGGATAGAATTTGGACCATCTTCTAAAATTCTGAATTAGTGTTTATGGAGGATACAACATGAGGTCTAGGATTCACTTTAAAGTACTTCTGGGAATGGGAATGGAGGTGTTAGATGTAACAACATTGGCATGCAAGAGCTCATTTTACTATGCTCCCCCTTGTGTGTATTTTGACATTTTCACAATAAAAAGTTTTGTAAAATTCAAGATCACACTGCTTCTAGGAATTCTCAACATTGCATTTACATTTCTATCCATCACTTAAGACTATGAGGTCAAAGAAGCAGGACTACTTTCTTATTCATTTCTGTATCCTGTTTCCTGTACTACATTATAAGCCTTGTAAGTATGCTGAATAAACGAGGATTAGAAAGGGTTTGGGGATCAGTGAGAGAGATTTAAGTGGTGGGAAGCTGAGACAGACTAATGAATACAATGTACTGCTTGAGAGAAGTGAACAGGGAGAGAGGTGGTGTTGTCGACTGAAAGCAAGAGGGTAAACTGGGAAACCAGTAAGACAGCTTAGGTACAAAGGTGAGGTTTATTTTACTTTTTAGAATTTTATTTATTTAATTTAGAAGGGAAGGGAGGGAGGAAAAGAGGGACAGAAACCTCCATTAGTTGCCTCTCAACACCTGCAACTGGGAACCTGGCCTGTGACCCAGTCATATGCCCGGACGAGGAATCAAACCAGCAATCCTTGCCCCTGGCTGGTGTGGCTCAGTGGATGGTCAGCCTGTGAACCAAAGGGCTGCCAGTGTGATTCCCAGTCAGGGCACGTGCCTGGCTTGCAGGCCAGGTCCCCAGTGGGGGGCTTTCAAGAGGCAACCACACACGGATGTTTCTCTCCCTCTCTTTCTGTCCTCCTTCCCCTCTGTCTAAAAGTAAATAAATAAAATCTTTAAAAAAGAACAACCCAAAACCAGCAACCCTTTGGTTTGTGGGATGATACCCAATCTAATGAGCCACACCAGACAGAGTAAAAGGTGAGGTTTAGAGTTAAAATGGTAGAATCAGGAATAGAAGCCTATGACAATTACAAAGCAAGAATCAGCAAGTCTTAAGAGGGTCTAGCTTTCACATAACAAAGCTCATTTCCAGGAATCAAAGCTACATGAAATACAAAGATTGGAGACCTCTCTCAGGGGAAGAGACCTCCAGCTCACCTCATCATAGATACTCTCAATCTCGTTGAGTAAGCTCTTAGACCTCAGAACCTTGGTGTCGTTCTGTTTAAAGTTGATGCCCTGGTGGTCCAGAGACTTCAAGTAGTATTTCTCATTTTGTTCTCTCCAAACTTTGTTAAAGCCCCTCTGAGCTTCTCGCCACTCTTCCTCTTTCATCTTCAACCTGGCAGGGTGTGGAGGGGATGTGGAAACAACAAGGTGGGGAATCAAACTCTCTGGATTGGAACCCTGGCTTTGCTGTACTAGTCACAGACAGTCTAGTGCATGGCCAAGTACATGCTGTACTTTCCTTACCAGTGAAATACAGGAGTGAGAGGTACGCCACACTTGTTTATTTCAAAAGTGAAAAAGATATAATACGCCTGTCAAAATTATTGGTGGCTTAATTAATATGCAAAGCCTTTAATTCTGTTACATGAGGAAATTAGCCGTTCTAGATTTGAGGGAAGTAATTTGTCTCAAAGTCAGAAATCCTACCTAGAATAGTTTTTTCTCAAACAGCAGTCCATGGAATAGCCTTAAAAGAAGGCGTTCTCATCCTTGGCCAGCCAAAACGAAGTTAAACAAGTCTGTTTGTTACAGAACCCTGAAGAGTATTTACTGCGCTCAAGTAAACGCAAAAGTCCAAGAGCAGAGAGCCTGCACAGTAATGTTTTGGACACAGTTTGGGAAGTTCTGGTGAGAACAACTGACCCTCCAGACGAGGGGAGTAAAATAAAAAATAACACAGGAACTGAATATCTCAAAGCCAAAAGTTAAATGCTACTGGCAAAAAGAGAAATAACCTGTGGTAACATTTGAGGGGAAGACTTGAGGGGAACACTAAAACTGGGGCACCTGTGCGGCAGACAAGCCCCCCTTTTCACCAGGTGACAGACACTGAGCGAGCACCGGGCTCTCAGCTGGGATTCACACTGTGGTCCAGAGTGCTGTGGACTTGGAGGAACCTGGGGCTCAGCCCTGACTTGAGCCTTTCCTTGATGCCTGATCACAGATGGGCACCCCAGCCCCCGTACAACTCAGGCAGAAAGCTTATCAGGAGAAAGAATAAGACATTCTTATAAAAATCGCCACCTAAGTCTTTTTAAATAATGCATATCGATTTTACAAAGACAAAGGGTGACTCTTCTTAAAAATCAAAGATGTTACAATGGTTAGTACTGAACACCAGGGAAGATGGATAGTGGTTTTCTTCTTTGTTCTTTTCTACACTGAAAGCATGGCCCCAACCACAGAGCACTCTACCATGGCCTTTCGAGGTCTGTCCTCTACTGCTGGTTACACAGAACCCCATCAAGAAGCTCCACCAGCATGTTCGCTTCAGCAGCACACACACTAAAACCGGAATGATACAGAAACCAGTAGGAGGACCCCCAAGTGAGAATAACATGCAAATTTGTGAAGTATATTATATTATATTAATTATATTTTATATATATATATATAAAAGAAGCCTCACTATCTCACGCTGTACCTGATTTCCCACAACCAGACTGGGGAGAAATGGAGGTACCATGGTCAAAAACAAGTTTAATTTAATGGGACATCCTGAAGCACACAAGAGCACAAAGGGCACATTTGCTCAGATACCTTTTAAGGACAATGGGGACGGCGATGGAGGGGTTCTTCCTCAGACCATCGATGATGTCGGCCGCTTTGTCAGCATATATCCTCTGGAGTGCTTTCCGATGGATGACTTCTGATGTGCCACCCAGGGTGTTGTCCAAGCGAAACTTGGCCTGTTCCTCAGCAGACAGGCGGGACAGCTTCTTCTGTATTGCTTCCAAAACCCGGATTGTTGCCAGATTGGTCTCTAAAACGACATCAAGCTAAAAAAAAAAAAAAAAAAGACAAAGTGTGCTCAGGACCCAAACTAGAATAGAACAGTAGGTCAGGAGTATTAGGGTAAGATGTCAAACTCCCTGGAAGGGAGTCCTGGCTCTGCCACAATAGCCACAGAAGACTCTTTTCTTACCAGTAAATTAGGGGTAATAGCACCCACTCTCGTAAGGTGGTTTTCTGGATCAAATGATACAAGTCACAGGAAGGGTTGTGTGCAATGCCTAGCACATACCAAACATCAATAAATGACCAATAAGTGGTAGTCATTACTTCTACCACCGCCTGTGTGCTTGGTTTAGGACGACTAACCCCAGATTCGAAGGCCCTAACAGGAAGAGACCTTACAAACACTACTCCCTGACTGTTCCTGAACTGTTGAGATGTTACAAATAGTAACAATAACAACAAAAAAATCCCAAAGAGACAATTCAAGATAACTCTCAGATTTAGATATTTAACGGCCTTGTTCACATATCATTCCTTAAGGACTTCAATGTTGGACGTGTGGGGGGTCCATTTAAATTCCTACTGAACTCCGGGCACTTATTTTCCGGCAAGGGCCTACTTTGACCTGATTAAGGATATAATTGGCAGCCTGTGAGTTACCTTTCTTTGTAGCCTTAACACAAGAATCTCCAAATGAGAAACAGAAAATAAAGTAAATAAATACTAGTCTCAAGGGCCTACGAACAAATGCCTGAAGAAGTTTCCCTTAGTTTTCTAGTTTTGGGACTGTGGTAGTCATTTTGTCAAATATTTCTGGTTCTCCCAGCCCCAATTTTGGACAAAAGATGGATTGAACATCCTGGCTCCTTGTGATTAGATAGGACCATGTTTGTAACTAGTTTTGGCAAATGAATTGTAAACAGGTGGGTCAGAGTAATGTGTATTACTTCCAGGCTAGAGCTGTCTTTTTCCTGCCAGTGACTGGCAGCTGGGGCTCCCAAGTAATTCTGAGGAGCAGAATCCCTGTTAGATATCAATGCACATGTAGCAAGATCAAGGAATAAATCTGTTTCTTCAAGCCACCAAGATTTGGGGATTGTCTATATTCTAGGATCACTCACCTATCCTGATATATAAAAGAATGTTCCTTGGAAACCACTATATTGATAAGAGATTTTCAGAAAGGTATGCTCCTTCAAACTAGCTCATCTCACCCAAGCCTAAACACATACACCCAGACAACACTTCTGTCATTTTTACTGCTATAATCTCAAAGGGGAAAATGAGCATGTTGTTCTCGTTTGCATGCGTACCAGTCGAGAACGGTAACATCCCATCAAAAAAAGATGTCAGTCTCTGCTTTCTAACTCATCTAACCTTACTAAGCATACACAAGCAATGCTTTCTTTAGCCTGACAAAATTTTCCATGGTAGTTAACATCTATCATGATTTACTCCTCTGCAAATGGCTGAAGCTCTTCATTAACCCTGGGGCAGAGGTGGCCGTCATCTGCTAGTGGCCAAGTAACATGGTTCTTCATTCACAACGTGCCCACGACAGCTGGAGTGAGTGGGGAGTAACCGCCGGAGGGCTACATCAGTACGGGCTAACGAAGGGCAAGGTACCATCACCCATCCACAGGGATGAGCAGAGCCAGCCAGTTTTATATAACAAATACATTAAGTAGGATACGTGTAATTTTACCTCTTTAGATACATTCAGCATGCCCTCTTCTTGTCCAAAGTATCAGTGAACATGGGGGACTCAGAACCCATTTTCAGCACTCCCACTCCTGGCATAGGGGTTGCACCAGCTCATTTACTCACTCAAGCTACTTCCCAACCATTTTAAAATAAAGTCCCTACTTTAACCTTCTTTCAAAAGGTACACATCAACATCAGAAATATGAAAGAACATCAGTTCTCACAGGAGAGTTGATTTCACCTAAGAATAACAATACACTTTAAAATAACTTTAAGCAACTTCAAGAAAGCCCAGTAGGCCTTACGACAGTACTAAGTTTATTTACCATGTAATATATAGTAACCTTTAAAATGGAATTAAAAATTCAAATTATTATTCAGCTATCAATGGATAATTTCAGGTAAGGTTAATGTGGCCTAGGTAAGTCACATCTGTCATATCATTAGCACATTTGACAAACTCTTACAGCATGGGGAGTACAATAAGCATTTATCACAAAAGAACATGAACATCCTACTCTTCAGTCTTAAAAGCCAACCCTCACAGATAGGTATTTAAGATATCTTATTTAGCATCTCCCAGTTCTCCAAACTTCAAATGACAAAGGTGTTTGTACCTCAAAGCGTTCATCTTCACAACGATAGATATGTTCTTCATACTGAGTTTTCTTGGAACTAACAAAGGTGGAGTCCTCAGACCAGGAAGGGAAGGAAACCCAGGTATCGTTTAAAACCTTCAGGTAAAAGAGAAATTGAAACAGAAAGTGTAACAAAGCCTTTTGGTGATGAAGCAAATTCTTGATCCCTGAGACCACTCCCTTCTAGAGAGACGTTGCAGATCTGGTGTTGCTCCTCTCTGGGGCAGGCCTTACCTCTTTACAGAGAGGAGTCCGTCCTGTACACTTGGGCTGCTGGTAGCTCTTTGGGAGGGCTCGGTAGCTGGAACCCAGTCGTTTACAAGAGGCATAATCTATCTCCATGGCAATGCCTTCTGTGGCTCGTTCCTTTGGAAATGTTTCCAAATGTACAGATTCCTTATAGCCCAGAAAGTTTTTAAACCAATTAAACAACTCAGGGAATTTCCTGCAAAATCCAACCAAAAACAGGTGAGCAATTAGAAGCATGATGTACTTGTCCTGAGGTGTGGCTTCCACTATTTGGTGCTGGGTCGGAACTCTGCTACCAGGGACAAATCCCAGCAGCTCCCCCTTTTCCTATAGGGTTCTAAGGTCAGTTAGGGTGATGGGAGAGCGCACTGAAATCAGACAAAATCAGCCGTTCTTCTAATCAGGAATACTGCTTCGATGCTCAGATCATTCTTAGGCTGCCAAATGTAGTTGAGATTCTAGAACCTCGAAGAGACTGGTCTCTGTAAACATCCGACACTGCTCAGGGGATGCCCTATTTTTTTCACCTCTACAGTTGAAACAGAAGACTTCCCAGAAGACCCTGTCATTGACAGACTTCTCTGAACCAACCAACCTACCACAAACTAATCTTTCCTATCACATCCTCTCATAACTAAGTTTTCTTTCACCTCCACGCCATATACATCAGGGCCAGGCATCCTCAGCTTTACTTACCCCAGGAAAGGGGAGACTAACTGCACAAGCTCAGCCCGGGAGATGACCTCCTGGTTGAAGATGACGAGACAGCGCAGGAAGTTCTCATAGGCCTCTGCGCTCCGCAGGGCCTTTCGGACCTCGTAGAGAGAACCAGAAGAGAAATGGTTAGCTGGGGAATAAAGAGATCCTGGATCGCTTTCTTATTTTTGTTTTAAAGATTTAGTTTTTTAAAAGATTTTATTTATTTATTTTTAGAGAGAGGGGAAGGGAGGGAGAAGGAGAGGGAGAGAGACGTCGATACTGAGGATTAAACCAGCGATCTTTTGCTTTGCGGGATGACGCCCAACCAACTGAACCACACCAGTCAGAGTGATCCTGGGTCACTTTTGAGTGATGAGGGAAACCTGAAGTCATCTGACAATACTAACAAATTAATGTTAGTTTTTTCAGATGTGATCATAATTATGTTTGAAAAAAGGCTTTATTTTAAAAGGAAACAGCCCTGGCCAGTGTGGCTCAGAGTCATCCTGTGACTGGAAAGGTTGTGTCAGTGACATGCCTAAGTTACCGGTTTGATCCCCGGACCAGGCGCAAATGGGAGGCAACCAATCGATGCTTGTTTCTTGCATCAATGCTTCTCTCTCTCCCTTCCTCTCTCTAAAAAAGCAATGAAAAAATGTCCTCAGGTGAGGATAAAAAAATTTTTTTAGAAAGGAAACTTAGTAAAAATCTCTATGAGTGACGTATACAGTACGTGTGGTCTGTCTGCGGTGGATGAGAGCACACGTGAGAGAAGTATCCTGGCTGTGGCTGGGTGATGGCGGGTATGTGAGGAGTCAGTTTAACTGTTCTCTTCCATTTCATCTATGTTTAAAATTTTCCGTAACAATTTTTTAAATGAGATCCTGACATAAGACATTTACCTCCTCGTATGATCAATTCTCCAAATCCAGATCACTCACTCAAGCTTTTATTTCCTCTCCTAACAGATGTTTACAGCAAGAGTCTTATCAATACTGTTTTCAAATTCTGGTAATCTTACATAATGACCTTTTAAAATATGATACTTGTGTCCTCTGACCCGATTCTTTTCCTCCTTCCATTTATAATATCGATCACTTTAATATCCAAAAATCTAAAAATGTTCACTAGCACAGACAAAGTGAAACTAGCCTGGCTAGATGAACAAGCTGAAGCCTCCACTTCAGGAGTAAACACTGCGCACTGCAGGTACTCAGATCGTCCTCCAGTGGACTGGACGATCACAGACCACGTGCTTTGCTTCATCAAGAATCCCTTCTCCAGGCTCCCCTTTACTTCTCATAACTCCCCATCAGTAGATACTACATGGAATGTGTACTTTCAAAGCCAAAGATAAAAGAGCACTTCACTGTTGTACAATACACCGTATTTACTCTAACTTTTATTAGCCTTTAGACACACACAGAAGAGTCTCAGGAACCCCACATTCTCAGCCAGCCTTAATGATCAACATATAGTAAATCTGGTTCCATCTTTGCCCATTTCCCCACCAATGAATTTTAAAGTGAATTGCAGGTATTTCACTTATACCTAATTCAGTATGTATTCCTGAAAAAGAAATACTCAAAAACAACAACAAAATACCATTGTTCTTTAAAAACTAAACTTATTCAGCTTCCCAGCCCGACCCTTTCCTCACCATTTTCCAGGCTGATTGTGACCTGGACTTCTACATTTGCCTTAAAAGCACTAAGCAGCCCTTCGAAACGATTTAAGTCAGAGCCAAGAGCCCAACCATTTTGCAGAACAGCTCACACAGGCACAACAGGCTAAAAGGAGATCAAGAAGCATCAATTATGGAAATGCTAAATCATTTGTACTTTTGCAAAATCCCCAAATTTCAAGACTGGGTAAATCACCAGCAGATCAACCCAAGCTGGCTTCTGCCAGTGGGAAGTCTGGCAGTTGCCAGCAACTTTGACGAAGTAGCCTGCTAATCATCAAGTCTCCAATGAAGAAAGTTAGACACAGGAGAAAGGTCAAACTAACACACCCTAAAACAGTTTATACCATGATCACCATCTCAGGCTGCTCATCAGAATCACCTGGAGAGCGCTGACAACATACAAGTAAATCAGAATCCCAAGGAACCCTGTATATGATACTGCAAGTGAGTATCACAAGCAATCAGAAAATTACAAGTCATTTTAAGTCTTGTAATTAGTGCACTGACATGCCCCACTTTCCACTGTATAGACTTGGACACCTACAACAGGGAACTCCAAACACCTTTTGAGAGTTTTTAATATTATGCGTTTTGTTAAAGCTATTTCCCACCATGGAAAATGCTGTATTTTGCTGCAAACTATTTCGCAAAACCAAAGCAGACAATGCTACATTTCTCTCGGAAACTATGTTAAATAGTAGAAAGTCCTAAATCAGCTTGATGCCTCCAAAGAAAAAAATCTTCTTGGGGATGGAGTGATTTTCTTTTGGCATAATGGGTGATATTAAATCTAATTCATTCATTTACTCACCTTATCAAAAAATAATGATTCAGTTCCTACACCATGCTTGCTCGCATCTGCCATAGAAGAATCCTTTAGGCTGAGCAGTTTGGGTTTCTTCTGCAAAAAAGGGAAAACACAAACATGTTAAGATTCAAAGGGTGAATTCCTCCGAGTATTATTTTCATGTGTCCGAATGGTTTCCTTGTTAACCACTGCTGATTAATAATTTGCAACAAGTGAGAGAATTAAAGTCACTAACTCATTTTATAGCCTACAAGATTTCTACCTGTCTCCTCTCTTTCAGTTTGCCTGTCAGTTTTTTACCGCAGAGGTTCACAGATCATTCTACTACCCAAATATCCTCTCTACAAATTATCACAGAATTAGCATCTTTACTTTTTCCACGGGCCAAAAGTAACTTTATTTGGAATGTAATGCCATTGCCTTGTCTTCCTAGCTGTGGAGGCAGAAGAGACTGTTTGTAAAAAGAGCTGGAGTGTATTACCTAGAATGGACAGAGTCAATCTTTAACTTTTAATTATAGTTCAACTTAAAAATTTATGAAAAGAGCATAGCATATTTTCCTAACAGAAGGAATAACTATCTTTCAGCAACATCCACTCAGACCAATTTAAGACTGTTCTTTCAAAGGGAACAAACAGGTCATAACTGTCAGGCAAGAACTGACTTTCAAAAAGCAACATCTCGACTACCTGTGAAGAAACACAAACTCTGGAAGAAGCAGCACATTTACCTTCGCCACCCCAGAGGAGCCACAGCCACCGCTCACACTGCCTGCGCAGAAGGGAGGGAGGGAATTCTAATCCCCAATGTAGGGTTTCCACCTGTGGCTACTCATGTGCGGGAGAAGACGAACTCATGAGTGGAGCAAATCTGCTGACCTGATTCTTGCTATCCTTATAATACTTTTTATTGAAGTAGAAACTATTACTGTGTTCAACTTGCTTTTGAAAGAGAAACCATTACAAACACTAGAAAAATAGTCCTTCAAAAGTATCAACACCACCTAACATGTCAGTTTTTGTATGTATATGCTTAATCACCAGTCATCTCTTACTACGAGAAATTCTACTCGTTTTTATTCTTTACCAAAGCTCTGCAAACACACCTCTCTTCCATGTTATGTACTGCTTTAAAATTTACTGAAGCAACA
>PVKM010018094.1:0-25339 GCA_004027735.1 Carollia perspicillata
GTCCAGAAGGAAGAATTCAGAGTAATCAGGGGCGGGAGGATCAGAGATCATGGCAAACAGGAGGAGTTTCATCAGAAGACACAGCTGAGAACTCTGTCTCAAGGGGTGTGCGGAGAACAGGGGGAACATGCACAGGAGATGGTTTGCAAACAAGAAGACATTTCATCTACGCACTGGAGAGCGCACGCTGAGGAGTCTAGAAGGGAACACACCTTTCATATGAATAATACAAGAACTAGAATGCCATCGACCCATCAATCCACTCTCAGCCATCAGGCAACAAATATCTCGAATCTAGCCAGTGAAACCAAACCATTCGTCACTCCCCTCCCAAATTACTGCACTTAAATTCAAGCTGTGGACTTCAGAATAGGCTGACATCTATATATGGAAAACATCACCTCCTCCCCCACCCCCAGCCCTAATCTTGGAAATAAATGTCAGGATGACGGAGCATCAGATGTGTGCCTCACTTAAGTTCCTCCGTTGCATTCAAGCCCCAGGTCTTTTCCCCTCTTTTCTCCATCTCCAGGTCCTAAGTAGTCAAATGAGTCCGCCGAGTGCTAAGGCTGGGGAAGGGGGTTTGAGGGCAGGACTCCACCCATCACACTTCACACCTCCCAGGTGTGACGGTGAGGAATCCCGAGCGGAAAAGGCAGGCAAATAGAGATCGTGAACGGGAAGCTGAAAGAGTCAAGGCCAATGCAAGAACAGAAGAGAAGGGAGAGAAAAGAAAAGGCAAAGGAGGGAAAAGGGCCGCCCGGAGATCTATGTGAGATAAGACGTAACTCCTGTTTTTCTCTACAGAATACAAGCCATTATTACCGCCAGCCAAATTATTACCCCTCTGTCAAGAATTAGACACAACAATCTAAGTAATCAACGAGCATGTCTAATGCACGGTAACATTTTCAATGCAAAGTTTGTTTTCCCTCTGACACCACGTGAGAGCCTGTAATTAACCCGTTCCGTAGACCTATGCCAAACAAAAGCCTAATTGAGCCTCGTTCCCCTGATTTGCGCAGCTTTGGGGAGGGGGACAGGGCCCTGGGAGCTGGGAGCTGCTCTCCGCCCAGCTCCCTGGCAGGGTCCGAGGGGCCTTTGCCACAGACAAGGGATTAGGGTACGTTAGCTTTTGTATTTATTACGAGTCGTCGGATATTTAAACCGGCATTACACGCGCCCTACAAATGAGTCCAGTTTCTAAAGAGTCGAAGTAGTATGGGTGGGGGGAGGGGCGGAGGACAAGGTGGAGGCCCAAATCCTGACTCCACACCCACAAACGAAGAAGCACGGCGAAGCCTGACTTGGGGCTGAGCAATTTATTTACGCCTGGGTACTGGCTCGCACACAGGGACTATTGCAAAATGCCAGGGGGGAAACGTGTTAGAGGGCAAGTCCACGTGGCCTGCAGAGAGCGCCACCGGGCCCCCATCCCTAAGAGGCGGGTCCCCAGTGGAGCCCCCACCCTGTGCTCAGACGCAGCCAGTCACCCCTCCAAGGCTTTGGAATTGTCACGGTGGGAGCGGGGAGGCGGGTGGAGAAGACAGGGATGGGGGTCCGCGGGTACTAGGGAGGGGTAGGCAAGAAGACACACAGGCTGACTGATACGGGAATTGCTGAGAAAACTCTTTTTCTCTAGGCCTGTTCTTCCTGCACAAATAAAGCAGCATTTCTCAATCCGCTGACAGCCGCCACTGGTAAATAATGGTCATACCTCACTGGCTAGGCAGAAAGCCTCTCTTTTAGCACGAGCTTATACTTGAAATATGGGTCACTTCAACAATCCTAAGCAGGAGACTTTGGTATAAAGCAAGCACTTACTCTAAGAAAATAAAATAGTGACTCAGAATCAAAACCCTTTTGAAGCAGGACCCTCTTCCTACTTGGGGTGGGGTGGAGGGGGGTAGGGTCAGAAGAAAGACAGGGGTAGGGAAGGCAGGGAGCTGGCCGGGGGACAGCATCTTATTGTCAAAACCCAGTGGTATTGTTGCAGCCGAGAGCCGGGTCCCACTATCGCAACGCAAACTTGCCACCTCCACCTTTCCTGTGCGCAGGGCAACACCGCAGACGGGCAGTCTACCGCGCTCCCCTGCAGTGCGGGACGGCAGACCCTCCCACGGCTCAGTTGTAAACACATAACAGAGGGACCCCGGGTCGTTGCGTTGATTTATTTATCTATGCCAAACATTTATTAGTGAAATAGTCCTGAAGATATAATCCTACATATGGCGCTTTGATTTCACATCTTCAAGGAAAAAAATGACAAAACACATAGAATCAGACATATAATTCAAAGACCACGGTACAACCTTTATCTTTTTTTTTTTACTTCAGCAAACAAAAAAATAATGTCAAATGACATGGAAAGTGGCAAGTCTTCCGACAATAAATAATAAATTACTTTATAACTTCTGCAATGCAAGAGCAAACAAAAAAATGTTTCCTTTTTTTCCTCTTTATTTCCAGAGAGAGAAAACGGTCATCGGAACCAATAACTATACACATCTTTGGGGGGAAGGTCTTGGACAGACACGAGTCAAACACAGTCCCGGGACGCGGGCGGCAGAGCAGAGGTAACCTTGTTGCGATGCTTATGCGTTGGCTTTTAAATCTGAATTCAAAGACCTTTAAAGTCGCTTCAGACTTCTTGATAGAGGATGGATCTCAAAAAAAAAAAAAAAAAATGGGGGGAGGGGCAAAAGGAAAGAAGAAACCAGCTACAGGACATGCTAAGAGACCCCGGACTTCAATTAACCCCTCGTTCAAGGCAACTGAAAACCCCGAACCCCGCGCCGCTCCGCCTTCCCGAGGGGCTCTCTCCGCCCGGGAGGCCAGTTTCTCTTCCTGCCCCTTCCCCGGAGCTCCTGGTTGGCAAGCCCACGACCAATGCAGAAACAGCACCGTTCAGAGTCGGATGGTCTAGAAAATCCCTATTTCTGCTTTTCTCTAGGTGTGCAGTGAAATGGAAATGCTTTTTTTTTTTGAGATCCTTGAATAGAAATCCTCTACGTTTTAAAAACGTCTTTTTGCCCTCCTTCAGTACTCCTAAGGTCACTGGATAGCGTGTGTTGGGTTAGGGTTTTGTCTGTTGTTTTAATTCTAGTAAAATCCCATGATTGTCTTCACAGTGTTGCTACCATATTACCTTGTCATTAAAACAGACTCCGTGCACTTCGTGGAGCATTCACTTCTCCACTCAGCTTTCACTGACTGGGCCGTTAAATACTTTTGTTTCCGAGTTCGACATTATACGTTCCCACTGTCTCCAACAGGGAAAAAAAATGCATCTGCGTGAACGCTCCTCATGCCTCGATGGGGCTGGCCACCATGCTGTTCGGCGTGTCCGGGAGCTGAGACGACATGGAGGCCACCTCGCTGCCCGTGGAGTTAGAGCCCGGTCCTCCTTCGGAGAAGTTGACCTGCAGAGAAGGTGGAGACATGAAAAAACTCGGCCTTGATCACGTTTACACAAGGATCAGGAAGGCCTACGTGTGTGTGCCTACGAGTATCAGAGTGTGTAGGTGGAGAGAGGGGTAGAGCGAGGCTGCTGGGTATATAATTCAATTTTCACAGGCTTAAAGAGGGCCCACAACAACAAGGAAAGGAGTCTGAGAGGAAATCCTCTCGCTTTCCCATCTTCCCAGAGATCTGTTTTAGCTGAAACTGAATTCCCAACATTACGGTTGCATTCAATTATTTAAGGACTAACGTGTCCCCCTCTGTAAAATGGCATGGCAACTCGACCACGCATGCTCAGAATAAAATCACCCCTCCGGCGGCGTGCCGCCCCAGGAGCAGGCGAGCCCTTGGTCTCCCGGCTGCAAAACCTCCCTTCGCGAGTCGGAAAATCCGTAACCCACTCGCGGACCGTGTGACGGGCTGTTCGGAGGAGGCTCACAGAACAGGGACGAACTCCTCAGGGGGACCACAGCCTGGGCTGTCTTCCTTGTTGATCCTGCTGCCTGTTGGCCTTTCTCTGTCTTTCTTTCTCTTTAAATCAGGCTCTTCCTTCCGAGGAGACCCATATATTACAACGTCATCGCATGATAAATTACCTGGCTTCTTTTGAGCTGAGAAACCATTGTGTAGCTGTTGCAAAGCTCCTTCTCTGCCCAGCCCCTCACCCGCCGCCTGCCAGGGCCCCCACTTCTTCTGCTGGCGTCTGTCTCCAAGTTCCAGGAGCTGCCCTGCATCCTCTCCTACCTGCCCCCTGGGATCCGGGTCTCGCTGAAACAACTCTAAGATTCACCTGACTAAAATAAGTTATTTTTCCTAATTCCAAAGTCTACCTTCCAATCTACCGTACTGCACTTTTCCACTGGGAGGTCAAGGGACTTCTCCAGCGCTCCTAGACTGGCCCACTTGCAGACAGAAACCTGGGCCAAGGCCTGTAACTGCTGGCTCCGGCCGGCTTGCCCAAGCACTGCCGCAGAGCAGAAAACACCCTCCAGGAAAATGTGGGGGGAGACAAGCCAACTTCATATGTTGAATAATCCTAGGTAGCTGGACTCTCGAGCCTTTTGTAGCTGAAAGGTGAGTTCATTTGCTCTTTTCTAGATGTGTAAAGCATTAATGCTCAACGGGTGTTCACACAGCACCTCTCCGACTGGAAGAACTCACGCTCCTCCTGCTGCAACTGAGCACGCAATTGGAACTCCTACACTTGAGCGTGTTTACGCAGTCCCGCGTTTCGGATTCGAAGAGCCCCAGGAAGGGGCATAGTAACAACAGGCATCGACCTTACCTTTGCACCCCTGACTTCTTCCCTGATACATCTGAAAATGCACCCAACAGATGCCTGCTGCCTACTGGTAATAACATTGAAGATACGTGTCCACATTATGACAGTCGCCTTGATTTAGGTCCTTAAATATACCATTCTCCAGGGGCTGAGGAGGGAGGAAATTTACTAATTGCTGATTAAAATGTCAAGGTGATCTCTAAGGCCCCTTCTCACTCCAAGAGGCAGGATTTTGCAAACCTGCCGCCTTCCCACGCATGTCTAGTTAGCTAGGCACCTTGAAGCTAATCCATCAACGCAGAACTGACAGAAAATTCAGCCTACATGGTCCAATGATGAACTCTCATAAAAAAGACTCAAGGGGGATTGTTTTTCTTGCGAGCTTCCCTCCTTCCCTTTACTACGCGCCACCCTCACCTCTGCCCAGCCCTGGGGCCTGGGCAGCACCTGCCCCCACCCCCACCTCCAATCTTTCACTGTGTAGCAGTTAAACCAGAATCTCCTTCCTGTCCGTGGGAGAGTCAGCCCCTCGCCCTGGGAACGGACACTTACCAGTTGCTGAAAAGCAGGCTGATCTATGTCACTCTGCAAGGCGAAGTCACTCAGTACTTTCCAAGGTGGCTGGTAACTTTGCACCTCGACTGGGTTCGCCTGCAAGCCGCCGTCGTGTCTCTCCGGACTGGCCGCCACCATGGGAGTTCCTGTCATCCCCTGGATATTCTGTGAATGGGCACACCGCCCCCCAACCCCAACATGTTAATGAGCAAACTCCCTCCCTCCATTGTCTGCAAAGGCTGAACAAATATGCCCAGGTATTATCTTATCTATATTGTGGCTTTTATTGACTCAGTAATCTACTGTGCGTAGGGATATTAGCAGGAGTTTGGTTTTGTTTTACTGTGTTTTGTTTTTCTGCTTCTGTGGGCTGGACTACTGGGTCTGCCTGCAGGCCATTTTAACCCCAAATCTACTGTAATTCCTTGCCGGTACGCTCACGGTTTACCCCAGTCCTCCGCCAGCCATCCCAGGCCACCGGGAAAGCTGAGGCCGGACAGGCCTCCTTGCAGCCTCCAGACGCGGTGGCTTCCTGGGCAGCTGCAGTTCGGTTTGCTCCAGGAGGCTCTCCCTGCGGCTCTCCCTGCAGGGCCGACCCCCACCCTCAAGCCTTTGGGTCTGGCTGCTATTGTGCTTTTAAGCACTAACCAACTTAGAAAGTGCCCTGGCCCAGGCTTGGCCGGCCTGCCAAGTTTAATGACAGCAGGTTTTATGGCACTTAAAATAGGGCCAAAGCAGTAAAAGCCAAAAAAAAAAAAAAAAAAAACAACTCTTTAGGTTAATTTAACCAGAAGGCCTGTGGGGTGGGTGCTGGAGTAGACCAGGGATGATCGTGGAGAACAGTGCCAGGGGCCTGACATCTCCAGAGGCCTGGGCTTGACCTTGAGCAGAGGGTGCCCCGTTGTTGTGGGTCACCTTCAGGGGACTCACGGCCTCAAGGTGCTGCATAAGGCCCTAGCCAGACATGGGGGCCGGGGGTAGGAGGCGGGCAGGCAGGGGATCCCCAGGATGACCCATACCCTGAAACTCTGGAGTTCACAGGAAGCCAAGGAGTGGTCCACCCTGTCTGAATGTCCAAACCAGAGCCTGGCCTTGCAGCCGCCTGCTCAACAGTGGTTGCTGTGGAGGGTGGAAATGAATTTGAAGGGCGTGAACCCTCCCACTCGAGGAGGGGTGAAGGCAGCCACTCTAACCCGCAAGAGGGCGGTACGCCCCTTCACCAGCAGGTCGGACGATGATTCTTCCTGAGATTTGGGTGGGGTTTCGGGGGCTGCCTGTCAGGGCTCCTGCTCTGAGTCGGAGGGAAACCTGGAAACCGTGCGCCAGCCGGCCCACCTAGGCAGGCAGCACACGCGCGGTGCGCCTCCTCTGCTTCCCTGGGTCCCCTGCCCGGTGGCTGGGCCACTCACAGTTTTGTCATTGGGCTGCTGCTGCTGCAGCTGCTTCATCATGATGCTCCGCTTCTTGTCCTTGCACCGCTTGTTCTGAAACCAGACCCGGATCACGCGGGGGCTCAGGCCCGTCATCTCTACCAGCTGCTCCTTCATGAGCGCGTCCGGCCGGGGGTTGGCGGCGTAGCAGGTCCGCAAGGTGTGCAGCTGCTTCTCGTTCAGCACAGTCCGCACGCGGGTGGTCTTCTCGGGCTGCTTGTGGACGTGGGGCCGCAGGGCCGGCTGCCGGGCGGAGATGGGCTCGGCTGTGGGGTAAGGGGCACCGTGAGCGCAGGCCGGGTGCTGGCCCGCCCGCCGCTCCCGGACAATGGCCGGCACTTTGCAGCCTGGACAAAGCCGGGGCAGCAGTGGTAAAAATCTCGCTCTCTAATCTCAGAGGTCAAAGCTGAGTAATCCGCACCGGAACGCAGACTCCGCCCGCTCTGTCAACACAGCGGTAGCCGAGGGGTGCAAGTCTCAGGGCCTGTCCCCCCACTCGCAACAGGGGTGGCATCTTTCAGAGCTGTTTCTCCTCCCTCCTCACCATTCCTCGTACCCAGACTGAGCCCATCTTACACCAAGGACCCCACCCCAGGGCTCTCGGGCGAAGGTCACAGAGGATACGCAGAAGACCCCCGTGACACCACACCGGCCAGGACGTCGGCAACGTGGAAGGCCAATGCCCAGGAGAATTCAGCCAGAAGGTTTTAACTTCAGTCCGGAGGGGCCACTCTTGTCAAGGGGCTGAAGAAATTCCTATTTCCATCATCTCTCCAGTCCTTGACCTTGCTCAGAATTAGAAGTAAATCTACCTGGATGTTCCCGAAATGGGCTGACCCCAAGCAAAAGAAAGTGAGCTCTGCTCAGCTGCCCGGGCTCGAGCTAAGGACAGCTGGGAAGTGCTGTCTCCTGACTCAGTCCCCTCTTCCAGCCTCGTCTGTCTCCCCACAGGCAGAGCCCAGGTGGCACCAAACAGGAGTTGCCACCTCCGGCTTTGCCCCTGTGACAAAGTCACGAATCCCGGGGTTGGGGGGGAGGGTTGAATGCCTGGAGCTGCCAGAAAGCAGAGGGGGTGAACTGTACTTTTCTCAGCCAGAGTTTAGTGGGCAGTGATACTTTAACAACGCACTGCGGCATATCTGCTCATGACTGGAAGGCAGGATTGGAAACAGTCTGCCTTCCTCGCCCTGGCCCCCCTCCTGGAGGACGGGGCTGTTTCTATTCTCCTTGGCGGGGAAGGGCATGGTAAGGCCCTCTGATCTGTAGGGTACAAATTCTACACCTTCCAGGACCTCCCAGGGTCAGGTCAACACCTACGGGGTCAATTTAGTATTATAGCCACAGGCCCCAAAGATGAAATTCTCACCAAATCACTTAGAATGAATGGTTTAAAGAGGCAGGCTCCCTTTAAAAGGCAATTACTGCAGATTAGCTTGTTGACAGTTTTAAATTACAGCTCTGTGCAGGCCTGCCGTTACCAAGACTGTATCTTTTCCTGTTCATTTTCTCACAAAGGGATACAAATAAATTTTAAAAATGTTTTGGAGTGTGGGGCAGTTGGCAGGGAAAAGGGATTTGAGAAGCTGAATGACTTAAGGCCGCCTAAACTCCCTTCGCCGGGTTCAGGGGGCAGCTCGGCCGGAACCCCACCCCTTTAATTAGGCAGCAACAGGGCGAATACCTGGCGGAGCCCTCCGTTGCCGGTTTTCAGTAAGCCACGGCTCGGAAGCCGCGGTGAACTGAAGTACTGTTTGGACGTGTGTGTACATGTGTGCACACGCGGTGTACACTCACGTGTGCCCATAGTTACACACACAGACCCGCAGGTGTGCTGGGAGAGGTAAAGGGGACAATGGGTGCATTGAGCCGGGCTGCAGGACGGCCGGAGCGAAGCAGGGCAAACTGCACCCCCTGCGCTTCAGTTCACTGCCGGCCTCGCCGCTGCTGCCCCAGCCACCAGCGACCGCCCAGGGCCCACCAGGGCCCGGTCAACGGCGGCCGCAGCCGCAGTGCTTGGGCCAGGGCAGGCTGGCGTAGCCTGAGGCGCCTCCCGCGCCAGCCGGCCTCCCTCCGGGCCGCGGAGTACCTGCCATTTGCAGCGGCCGGGCCGGGTGCAGGGGGCTGAGCGGGTCGCCGGCGCCCAGGCTGGCCCTCTCCACCACGTCGTGGTCCGCGCGGCAGAAGAGCCCGTCCTCCCGCAGCGCGAACTCGTCCCCGGGGATGAGCTGGCGGCTGCAGGCCACACATCGGAAACACTCGATGTGGTACACTTTGGAGCGGGCGCGCATCACGAAGTCGTTCTTGCTGAAGCCGATGCTGCACTTGGCGCATTTGATCCCGTACAACCTGCGCGGGGGCCGGACGGGATAGAAACACAGGGACGGGGGTCACTTCAGGCGGACGCCGTCCTGCCCGAAAGTGCCGACTACCGGGCCACAAGGCCCTGAGCCCCGAAATCGAAATCGGCAGTAGGCAGACAAGCAGGGACGGGAAGAACAGATCCCTCCTTCTCTCTTTCCTTCGCGTCCGTTTCCTTTTTTCGAATCTGTGTCCCGGCCGAACCTCTGATTTCACCCAGGCCACACCAAGGACAAATGTCTGATGTGCTCTGAACTCCGGGCCGCGGTTCCAGTGATCAGTCACAGGGCGGCCCTTTGTAGGTCTGGGAAGGAAGGAGTCCAGGGGGACTCCGGTAGCCATTGGCCCTACACTTTCTAGAAAGGTCTCTAAACCTGCAACCAAAAGTCCTTCTTCCAGGCGGAAAAGAGACGGTCACCCCACTTGGTGCGCACACACACACACACACAAATGCACAGGCAGAACAACAAAACGAAACCGCAGCGTTTCCAGATCCCTCTCTGCAAAGTCCACTGCAATGTTACCGGATCGAAAGGTTTTTCCGCAGGCAACAATGTTAACAGAAAGTTTCCTCTGCAGTCTTCCTTGCATTATTGTTTTTAAAATTTGCTTCTGCTCCCTCAATCTTTTTCCAAGCGGCTTAAGCATGTACCTCCATCTCAGTTTGCTTGGGAGCCATACCAGCGAGAAAAATGAGAAGACCCACTGCTAACGTCGACCTCGCTGCTGCCCTTCCCTTACCTAGAGACAAGCTTTGTGGGTTTCCTCTCAGCCGCACGGCCCTGGCCCCCTCACTGTGCACCAGCAATAACAGAAGCTGGGGGGGGGGGGCATTCCTAGGAAGGGAGAAGGAAGGAAGGGAGGAACAGACCCACACAAAGCAGGGAGGGAGCACCTCACTCCCCTAAGGGGAGAAAAGCATTGGGGAATCTAGGTGATCGCTCCGTGCTGCTTTTATGCAATTTCAAAAGGACACACACGCGAGTTTAGATCGTGGAGAGGTAAAGGTAAAAGCAATTGGCTCCCTCTACAAACGTGTGCCCAGAATTAGGCACATGCAGGTCCGTATGCAATTGAGCAAAACACTGTCTGCACGGGAGTAAAGATGCTGCTGGAGGTGCGAAGTGAGCTCTCCCTCCCCAGAATCTCCGGTTCACACACCAATCAAGTAAACAATGAAAAAGGCTCATTTGTCAGAGGTTAGAAGGTGGATTCAAAAGTTTTGCCTCCCTCCGCCTACTCTAACTGAGATCTTCCATTTCATAGGATGAGGGCCTTACCTTGCTTGTGACCAAACAATTTGGAAAACCCCTCCCCCTTCATCGGGGTCCCCTCCTCCCCGTTTCCTCCCACTGGGCCCCCACCTCCATCCAAGTACTCATAAACTTTTTTGCACCATTCAATTCTATCAATCAAGATTCTACTCTCCACTTTCATGATTTTAAAATAATTTAAAAATCCTGGACACTAAGTGAGCAGAAAAAATTTTAAGTGCACAGTTAAATCTTAACTAAACTTTAAGTTCTCAGTTCCAGAAACTCCAGGACTTACAAAAGCTACTTTCTTATTAATAGCCACTAGAGAAAAAAAATTCAAATATAATTTTGATATATTTTAACATACTAGCGAAGGTGTTACCTCTCTTCTGTTTGTTACTGAAACAATACAATTTTCTTTAAAATTTCAACTGGCTTCCTAAGGCAGGTCAGAGAAAATTTGCAATTAGCAAAGCATGAAATATAGACTCAGAATAAATGGAAAGGAAAAAAAAAAACTCAGAAAGTTTCTTATGTGGTTTTAGCCTTGTCAATACGGGCAATTCGCTCATTTTATCAGTTACCAGATTTTAATGTGAGAAAGGAAGCTGTTCAATTATCTAAATATACCAATTGTTCGTAGACAGATGATGGGCAATTTGATCTGCTCTGTCTAATTCATCAGCTCAGATAAGATAAGAAAGAAAAGACAGTCAGATGTCACCAAAGGGTTAATATTTAAAAAGATTAAATTTCCGGTCTTTTTGCAGAGAATATTTGGTTTGGTTTTCAAATGTTCCACGTAGAAACTCTTAGCCTAAAAGTAAAAGTCTATTTGCTCTTTCAAAATGTATCTTTAAATATGTTTGGATCAAACTTTTATTTTGCCCATTACACTGGTATCTCCAAAGAACTGTACCTTACTAATAAAACACTGAACTGAAATAAATATGTAGAAATAAAAAACACTGCATGATACAACAGCAACAGCCTTTTGGAAGAAGTTGAGAAACCCCAAATTATCCACCTTTATGTTTTTTTGTTGTTTGTTTTGGAAAGGTGAGGAGGGTAAAAGAGAAAACTAATCTGAGTCCCACAAATTCCAAGCGCCATTCCACAAGCTTCAATGACCACACAATGTAGGAAAACCACTATCCAATTTTGTGGGGAGGGGTTCCCTAAAAAGTCAGAAGAACAGCATAGTTTCATTTATGTAATCAGGTTCAGAATAACTTTTGCACACTGGACCCCACTAAGGCAAACTTTGCAAAAAAGGCAAAGCCACACCAAACAAAAAATAAGGAGTTAGGGGGAGACAGGGGAATCTCACACAATTAAGGAAGCGGTATATGAACGGCATACCTGATATAATCTCTTTTACAGTAGGTTTTCCCATCTCTAACAAAGCACGTACAGCTCTCGTCCAAATACTGATTACACTCTGCACATTTCAAACATGCCGCATGCCATTCCAAATCCGGAGAAACCCTCAGAATATACTGATCGTGAATTTGATTGCCGCAACCAACACATAGGGAAATCAGACGTTTTTCTGAAATGAAAATAAATACATGATTGACTAACCGTTTACTTCCTACAGAGATAAACACACTTTTAGTGTCGTTCTCTTATAGGGCGTACTCTGGGAGTTTTTTTTTCCCCCTTTCTTTTTTTCTTTTTCTTTAAAGAGTATTGCACTTTGAGATGGTAATTGAAGTGTGCCATCAAAACCCTGACTCATTTTTACAGGGAGGTGGAATAGATGTAAAATGCAAATTTGAATAGTCTACATTTGTAAGCCTAGCACGCAATCAAACCCGTTCATTTTGCATTTTTTCTCCCTCCTCCGTCTTTGCCATAACCACTGGAAAAGATTATGGATAAGTCAAGTCAAAGAAAAGGTTTTGACTAGAAGCGTTAAGTGAACGCAGGGATGTCTATATTTTCCATGAAGCACGCTCTGAAATAGCACCTAGGACTGGATATTGTTAGCAAGAGCACACATCAATACAGTTGTCACTCGTTCTCTTTTGCAAGTCTAATGCTACTTCACATCCCCGGGTATTGTACGTGCAGGCAGACCTTTGCAACAGAATAACCTTCCCGGCGAGCTCCGGATTCCCGGGGAGGAAACCACCACTTAGCACCAGAAGGCTGGGGCTTTGGAGGGCACACAGGCGAATTCAGACATAAGGTACGATCAGTTTCCCAAAGATCAGAACCGACAGCAGAGCACGCAGGCGTGGCGGCAACGAGAAAAAGCCACCTCCTCTCTCTCTTTCTGTCTCTCCAGGCAATGACTCCAATTCCGAAGACAGCCCTTGGCACCCGTGCCTGAGAGAGACCCCCGCACAGACCAGCACACCGAGCCCCACAAGGTAAAAGAGCCTCTTACTTTTTGGTGGATCGCCCATGTCTCCCATATCTGTAAGAGGGAGTAATGTCCACAGTGAAATGGTGGTTGTACAGTTGGTGAACAGCCCACAGAGAGGATGCTGGAGCTGTGGCTAAGTGGGAGACAGTGGCCCGGGGGCTGCCGAGGCTGGGCCGGCCGCTGCCCGGCCGCGCCGCGCCCTCGCGGATCGGAGAGTCCAACTGCAGCCGGCGGAGCTGGCGGAGCGGAGGCGCTGCGGCGGCGGAGGACTCGGCGCGGCTCGGGCACCTCTCTTCCTTATCTCTTACTCAAACTTCTCTGCTCCAACTCAGCTCCATCGCCATTGGTCTGACGCAGCGCGCGGAGACGTCAGGCGAGCGCCGCGCCCATTGGCTGCGGGGCGCGCGGCGCAGCTGTTCTGATTATCATATTTCAGCCCCGCCGCGGCCGTGCGCCACTGACCGCGCGGCGAGCCCGCGGGAGAGGATTAGGGCTCCCCGGCAACTTGCTCGGGGTCCGCCGCTCTCCCGCGACACTCACCGCCCGGCCGCTGGGGCTCTTGGCCTCGCTCTCCTGCCGCTCTTCCTCCTGCCCCCTCCCTCCTTCCCGGCCGCGCCGCCTGCGCCCTCGCCGCCTGTCGCGCCGCTCCTCCGCCCTGCGCTCCTGGGGTCGCCGCCGACCGGCTGGCCGTGTTGTGCGCGGGGCTCACTTTTCTGCTGCCGGTGGCGAGTGGCTGGTGGGTAGGTCTTCCCGATGATGAAGTCCCTCCCGGGTTCTAGCAAAGGGGTCACTTGGAACAGCCAGTTTGGCTCGGTTTGATCTTGCATTTGGGCGCACAGCCCCGGGCCTGGCCGCGCTTGGCTGCCTCGGAGGGTGAGTTCCCGAACTGGCTGTGCTGGGAGCCTCGGGGGAAGAAGGACCGGGGGTAGGACGAATGGACCCAGAGGACTTGTTCGCTACTGCTTCCCCGGGACCCTATTCCCTGCGATCCCAGATAGCCAAAAAACGCTGGGCGGAAGGGAAGGGGCCCTCTGGCCTTAGCGGAAAATCAGGTTGGAGGCACGCAGGTAAAACTAAATTGGCTCCGCGGACTCCTCTCTCCCGTTCCGATCCGCGGCGTCCGCTTAGCAGTTTAACTCTGGAATTAGGAAGCGTGCTAATTCGAGTCCAAAACGACCTAATCTTTCATTAGTTTTGAGTTTGTAAAAAGGTTCTGTCCTGCCCAGTTGCTCTCTTACTCGTCTCCTGCCCTTTGTTGTTAGCAAACGTGTACAATTAGCTGGTGGTGTTTGGGCAACTGTAAGGACAGTCTCCATCTGCCTCTATAGAGATTTTTAAAAATGCGTTAGTCTAAGGGCATGCAAGGGAGGGGTCTAAAAAGTGTGAAATACCTATTTCACGTCACCCGGTGTGTTTATCTGATCATTTTCTCCCAGAAAACAACCTGGAGAAGGAAGGATGTTGGCGACAACTCGCCGGTACCCCTTTTCAATCATTTCTTACGTGTTCCCGTCTTCTTTCAGTCCCCCTAAAACAAAGCCCCAGCATGGCCATGGAGAACCCCCCACACTGCTCTCAAAGCTTCTAAATAGCTTCTCCTTATCTAACGTGACTGCCAGTTTTATCAGAAAAGGCCCACAAACGCAAGCAGCAGTAGAAGGGGTAATTTCGGTGTCTGGTTGCCGCCAGTAAACCGGGTGTGTTAAGAGACTCCTTGCATTGTATCTTTCCTAGATCTCCCCTGATAAGAGCCCGGAGCCCCCAGCTGGCCTCAGTGGTCTGGTTTGCTCAGAGAGAAGCCACGATGCCTGAGTTTCCGCCCTATCTAGCTGAGGTTTTTTCAAGAACGTGCTTTTTTTTTTTTTTTACGTTTTGTTTCCTCTCAAGGAAGATCTCTAACTGGATCTCATCCCTTTTATTCTTATTGTAAGTTATGTCAGTGCGAGTGTGAAATCGCAAGTTGGATGCACATAAGTTGATAAATATACCAGATTTTTGGGTTTTGGTCATAATTTCTAGTTTCTGGTATTTATGCATGGAGCCTTTCGTCAGCTGCTTTTGCAAAACTGATGTTTATAATCAAAACACAAAACAAGTCTTGCCCGTCAGTATACAGGCATATTTCCTTTGTAGATAACAAAGTTAACTCTAGTAAAAAAACACAAACAAACAAGACCACTATAATGCCAGAAATTAAATAGAGGGTTTTAACCAATCATATTCCATCATGCCACCTTTGTAACATGGAATTAAACGACGGAAGCTGCCAGGATCCTGATGTCTTATATTTGGAATTCACAAAGCACCCTCACCGTGCACCCTCCTTCAAACCAGCACCACAGCCAGGGTGGCACTGGAATTCCCTAGACCAATAAGCCATTCCAAAGAATTGTTGCTGATGCTGATAGCAATTCCAAATAGAAAAGCTGGCGTGTACCTTGGAGGAAAACCGTTAGTAATGGGCAATTTCATCACAATGGTGAACAGACCGTGTGTTTTGCTTGCTTCAGCCCACTGTTACTGTAAAACAAGTATTTCCTTAATAAGTTCCTAAGCCAATGGATGCAAAGATCAAGCAGAGGATAGATACCCCCTGTCCCAGGGGGAAATCGGAGGGTACCTAGTAATTGTTTTGTGCTGTGTCTGTTGCTAATACATTTTGCATTAAGATAAAAGTTTGGGTAGCAGGCATTATTGTTTCACTTCACCTTGAAGTTCACATATGATCACAGATTATTCCCATGTCCTTCGTTGATATGTGCACTTAATGCAGTTAATATATCTGTAAAAGATTTTTGTAGTGTTTTTACAGAATACATCGGATTGTGATTAGCAGTATTTCCCCCCAGTATTTGGTCACAGGAGCGACCTCTTGTGTTCGGAGGGGGGATTAGACCCTCTCGTCAAAAGTGGACTCATTTTGACCTTTGAATAGTCTGCCAGTTCAAAAACCTATCCTTCAAAACCACGGTGGTGTGAATCCCCTGGTGGGAGCTCTTCTGCTGAGAGAGAGAAAGAAGCATGTGAGTAGTTATTAAGTCTAGTTCCCGTTACCCTCAGGCCACTCGAATATACTATATGGTGTCTCTGAATAGAAAAGAGATGCTTGGAATTAATTAAGTTCCTCTTGGGTCTGTGGCATCCGCCCACGGGCACCTTCCGGGCGCAGCTATTGCACCTAAAACTCCGGGTGAGCTCGCAGGCCTGTATTTGGATATGCTGTCACTTTCTCTCTGCTCTCACGAAAATGGAAACATGCCCCATCCAACCCAACGCCAGCTACAGGTTCCCAAACAGATACCATGGTCTCGAGATGCTTTTCAAAAAACCTAAGTAGGTTTTAACTGCAATTGAAAAGTGGCATTCCATATTCCGGATTTATTTATTCCCCAACAACCTCCGGCAGATGTAAATGAATTTTAAGTTGGTTCTTTGGGAAATTATGTACAGTAAGGGAGAAAGCTTTTCCTCCCCAACTAAACAACACTGAGAAGGGAAGGGGGCTTTCATCGGCTTTCCCTGAACTGAGGATTTGTTTGGGACGTTTGTCCCAGGAATGTGGTGTTCTGTTTAGTCCACAACAGAATTGGTTTGGAAGAGGAAAGTCACAATTGGGATACCAGTGTCCATAAGTAAGGTATTCAGACAAAAAATATGACTGAAGGATTTATATTTTCTGATATCCAGAGCATGTAATTTGGGGGGGTGTCAAAATGAAACATTTTATTCACCTCAGGAAACAGATATAGAATATATCCCATTCCCCTTCTTATTTTTACTTTTCTATGTAATCCAATCATGTAGCTAAAATAAGACTATATAAAGCATTATTACCTTAAATCACGGCTGAGAGTCAGATAAAATTATATGTCTTTACAGGGAGTCACACTTAACCATTTACACTCCACCCAGAACGGGATTGTGGGTGTTTAAAGCTAGTTTGTCTCTTCCAGTTTTATTGTTGGTGGCTTATTGAGGACGAATCAAGAAAACTAACGCTCTAATTTCAGAAAAAAAGAATTCTCTTTTTTGATCTTCTGGTTGGGTATGAAATGATTATCTCTTTTTCTCTTCTTTTACCTTTTTTTTTTAAGAATCCTGAGTAATGGTAATAATAAAGGCAGTTGTTAACAACAACAGACCTGTGGTTGCAATTCTCATTTTATTGCCAGGACTCCTGCCGCGATGGTGGTTTTGTTGAGTGTCAATTGCTTTATTAACCAGTTAAAACAATCGAGGTGAATTAGCAAGACTTTTCTTATGCACACAGGGCGTTCGAGCAGTGTCTGTGACTTCAGGTTGCCTGTCACCAGCATACCTGGCGTTCTCCCCCGGGAGGCAGCCTTAGTGTGCGGTCTGCTGCTCCGTTTTCAGCCGAGATAGAATTCCAGGCTCCCGGCAGCAGCAAAGCCCCAGACCTCAGAGCAGGCGAGAGCAGGCGAGGTCCGGCGGCAGCTCCTTGCCGGCGGAGTCAGACCAAGCCTTTGAAATTGTGCTTTTGGACGTATTGATTCACAAAAGTAGTGGGCAGGGTCAGGTGGAACCTTTTATTCTTTCCTTTTGGAAGCCCTAGTGACTAGGAGCAGGCCGTTTTTAACCGGACAGGGCTTGTGCGCGCAGCCCTGTTGAGTGCAGTGTGCTGACTAAGGAGTTCTGGCCCGAGGACGCACTGAACCCGGCATCTGGCAAAGCCTCCCTTAAATGTGTCCGATTCTCCTGGGGCCAGTTGGAGTCCGGGGAGGTGAAAAGGCTTTCTAGTCCAAGTCCCGGGCGATTGGGCTGAAAGCTACCACATCTGCACAGAGTCAAGCAAACATCCAGGGGCCCACCTGAGCTCTCGGCAAATCCAGAGCAAGTTAACTCGGTGTAGTCGAACAAATGACGTTCTTTCTGAAATAAGTGACACCCTTTCACCCACTGCAACCAGTCCCATGGGCGGCTCTCAGGTTAGCACCCGAGGAATAATTCCCAGAGTCCGCTGTAGGTTTACTGGGAGCCAGCGTGGGGGAAGAGAGGAGAAGGTACCTCGGAGGATGGAGGTCCGGAGGAGGAGCAGCAGCCGAAAATTTCCAGCCAAGCGGGGGAGGTACGTGGAAGCCCGGAAATTTACCAGGATGCCCCAAATAACCTTTCCTAAGTCTGCGAATTCAGCGCTCCACAAACAGCCTCATAATAGAGTCCAGGGCCGGCGCGCTCGGGTGGGCTGCGGAGGTGATGTCAAGAGTTACAGCTACATTCTAGGAGCTAAACTGGTGGCTAGAGCGCATAGGGGCGTTTAGCGTCAGGGAGATGCGTGGGTGGGGGCTGTTTTTAAGGGGAGGGGCAGTCATTGGCTTTACCCTACGGAATGCAGGCAGAGTCCAGCTGCTTTCCGGGCTGGAGAAAAATCTGCAAATGCCAGCAAATGACTCGTCAGTAAGACTTAAGGGCCGATTTCACAGGTGGCCTCCTGCGTTGACCCCCATGGAGGGGACTGAGAGACCGCGTGCATTTACAGTGACCTTCACCTCTGTCTCTGGACCTACGTACGCTGTTGGGAAAACTCATCCATTCTGTGTACCTTCGCGTGAAGGAAAGAATTTGCCCTGCCCCTGTGCCCACTAAACCCCAACTGAGAAAAGGGGCCCAGGAGAGGACCGCTTTTGAACGTCATTAGACACAGTGAATGTTGCTCCCAGGAGGGGTCGAGATCACCTTCCCTTCCCACCCGCGCAGCTACCTCTCTTCCCCGATGTGGCCTCTCACCAGGGCCCAGGCACTCTGGTCCTAAGGTACTTTTCGGGCTCAGAGCCCTGAGGTTAAGTTCACAGACTTTACAAGAAACCCCACCGCCCGTGTTCAAAAATTCGCGTCTCTAGAAATGTAGCCTCACTGAGTCCAGGGAAAAGGGGAGCCCGAAACGAAGAGCCCCCACCCACCTCCGTCCCTTCCAGATTCCCAACCTGCCCACCTTCCAGCCGGACCACCCGCGACCCTCAGCGTCCTGCCCTCGAGGCCGTGTTTCCGTTCCATCTTACCGCTGACGCAAGAGGAAGGGTCTAACACAGGCTACCCCTTCGCCCTCCCCCTCCACTCAGCCCCTGCTGGGCTTCGGGGCAAAATGAACGGCTGGATGATCTCCGTCCGCCCCGGGGGAGGAGACCACGCAGGTCCTCGTGTGAGTCTCCTTGCCACCCACGTTTGGGACCAGAGGCCCCATGGCCTCCTTTGCGCAACTGCGGTGCGGGGGGACATGTGAAAGGTGAATCCCTGGCGCCGCCAGTCCCGAAAGGAGGAAGGGCCCCTGCCTGTCCCCTGTCGCCGGGGCCTGGCTGATGCGAGGCCGTGCAGCCTCCCAGACGCCAGGAGTGGGGCTCAGAGGTGCAGCCCTTCCCGAAGGCTCAACTTCCCATCTGAGGTCGCCCCCTTTTCTGGCCATGCCCCCACTCCTTCCGGGCTCCCCACCCCCTCGTGAATACATTTGTAGAAAGAATCGGGGTACCGGCTCAGTGGCTTCTTCAAACCCTGTCAAACCGCCTCTCGAAGCCATCTCTGCCAGAGCTCAACTTTCTCTAGTGCCTGCGTTCCAGTGATTGGAAAGACAATGTTCTCTCGGCATTTGTCTCGGGGCAGCGTCCGGAAATGACAGCATAGTTATTGGTGCAGAATGTTTGAGTGCCAATCTGATTGATACTCTTCCCCCCAAATATAGAAAACCCAAAGTGTTAGTTGGCATTTTTTTCAAGTTTATTTTTATTCACTTTGTGTTGGAAACATTTGAATCGGGAAACAGAAACCCCGCAGCTTAGATGCCTTGTGTAGCTCTGCTCTCCAGGGGACCCACGCAGGAGCGCTGATTAGCCAGAGTCCCTGCCTTTGTTGATTTAAGAGGTCACAGGGCAGGGGGGCAGGACGGAACAATGACCTAGTTGCCTTTTTTTCTATTGTCCATTGTTGACATATCTAGAATGCTCCACTGTACAAAATTAGATCCAAACATGAAAAAAAAAAGAATTAAGGTGTAAAGAGGCCATGGTAATGGAGTTCTACTTTAATGGGCTGTATTTGGGGTTATATATACCTCACACATATGTGAAGACATAAGTATATACCTAATTTTATACACCATTTATGTTACATGCTAGTGATGACATCACTTTAATTTTGCAAGATAATTCCATAAAGAAAAGTTTGAAATGCTATTTCTAATATGCATAACATCCTCTTTTCAAGAAAATAATTAGCAGGCTTAAAAATAATATTCAGAGGTGCTTTTATAGAAATTAAAACCCTGAAGTTTCATGAACCAAATCCCATCACAGGTTGATACTATAGGAATATACTCATCTGTTTGCACAATCTCATTGTATTTCAGTTGTGCATTTAAAACGTGTATTTTACCATTAGTCTGAAATCTCCAAATCACATCGTATGAGCAAGAAAGTCTGAAAAAGTTTTACATAACGATTAAGAAATGACTAACTAACTTCTGTGGTTTGACAATGTGCCTATCTTTATTTACATGTAAATTTAACACATTAAAATTCACATGACTAGATATCGCCACTTCATAATTTACAAGAAACTGATGGCCAGGAAAAGAGCAAGTGTGACAGACACTTGCTTGGTGTGGTGCCCAGTTGGGGTCTCGTGTCGAATGCAGAAGAAAGAGTGAGTCAGGTGCAGCAAATGCAGTGCTTTGCACGGCTCTCAGAGTGTGCGGTCCAGTCACAAACACTCTGAGCCATCACACCCCATGTGCTCTCACTTGAACGTAGCTAAATCCAGGCTTTGCCTTATTTTAAGAATATCCCCCCCACACTCCCAGGATACATGTAATAGCCCGGAAAGACGACAGCATCTCGGACTGGAATGCTAAACCATACTGTTATCCAGAGCTAGCATCCTGCTGACTTTCACGGAGAAACAGGACCCAAATCACGTTTCCCTTCCGCGTGTGGCGCCGTGTGCCGTTCATTTGCTTGGCCCCGTTTCAGACTTGATCGTACACTCTCCTTCTCAGGAGCTCACAGACCACTGCTGAGGGGGGTGGGAAGCACCGGATATAGGTTCCCTGGTTTTGGATTCCCATACAGTGTATGAAAAACACTGAAACCATACCTTTTAGGTCTCGATGGAGGGTTCCAACACCTTCAATCTGGAGATGTTGGTTTAGCTGTCCCAAACGCCCCATGATGCACCTCTGCACAATGCTGTCCCAAGCCATTGCAGGTCTGCTGGCATGACTTTGGATATTCCGTGCCAGCGCAAATACCGCCTTGTGAATTTTGCCAGCAGTGAGAAAGAAGTGGGAGCACAGCTCTCCAAGTGGAGGACGAGGGACGTGGGTGGGAAATCGCCCTGCGGGATGCGGTGGTGGAGAAAGATTTACATGCCCATGACTTCATCAGCCATCCAAAGAGAGAAGGAAAGTGGGGATTAAACTAAGACGAGAAGAGTATGCAACTTCGTGAAGACAAGAGACGGCTTATTAAGGAAAAGAAAAAGTGCAGTATACGGAGGGATGACAGATCAGTCGTTACAAAACAGTCATGGGGTGCGCGTTACAGCACAGGGACTAGAGTCCCGGATGTTGCTGTGACCGTGTGGTGCTGGGTGGGGGCTGGAAATGGGGGGCCGCTTCGCGAAGAATGTGACTGCCCAGCCGCTGTGCAGAACACCTGAAACTAATACAGAGTAATGTCGAATGTAAACTGTCATGGAAAAAGTTTGAAAATCACTGAATTATGCCCGAATGACAAGGAATGGCTTTCTGACCCAGTTCACCCTGGTAGGCCATACATTTAACAGTAAACCCCCGGTTTCTACTATCAGTCTGGAAAAAGTAATGTTACAGTTATTTCAATATGACATTTAAAACTGCAAAAACTGATTTAAGGGTTCTTTTTTTGTAGAGAAGCAGACTATTTGGCGATTATGTTAAAAAGTTGCGTTACATCTTTGAACATACTATGCTAAAATACTTAACCAAAAGTAAACTCACTGTTGGTGAACTGTATGAGCATAAAAACACAGCCTAAAAGCACCAGCTATACCATAAAGCGGATTCCTGCCAGTTTTTATGTAACTGGGTTCCCTTAACAGCAGGATTCAGCACTGAAACAGGAGGAGAGACTAGACCTGAGCAGAGACTTTAAGAAAGGGCTGCGAAGTTTTCCAGGGTTTTTGTTAGCCCTTGCTCCACACGGGATTATGCCAGAGAGCCTAAGGCACGCATTTGGAACTGCTCGCTTAAACCACAGCAAACACAGCAAGATGTGAAAATACGGCCCTCTGCCCAAATTCATGCCAGGCAACCTGATGGGCCGCCAGCAGCCCGGTGTTGTGCCAGCATTTCTGCCCTGGCTGCGCATTCTCCTAGCCTAGTCCTTCCGGTGTGAGAGGAATGTAAGCCAAACCCACGAGGGAGCATTCTTCGCACCCCGACACTCGGGAAGAGTTCGCGTGTCCAGAATGCTGGCGAGGTCAGATACAGTTGTTCGCATGCAGTCTTTCTGCAAGTCACGGGGGTCCGAGTGTCTGCACATGCGCACAAGCCAACAGGCCCCCAAAGCCGGATAGGAGGCAGCAGTGCCCCATAAAAGGTCACGCCCAGCCAGAACGCAGCCGCATTCGAAAGGCGTCTGCTGCAGGGAAGAAATCTGAGACGGACAGCGTCGGAGGAGCCGCAGTGGCAGTGCAGAGAGATGGATGGGGATTAATCACGGTAAAATCCCCAGCAAAAAAGACAGCGCATTCTGCCAAGCGTGAATACTTCTCTGCTCACATGTTTCACAAAGTACACTCTTCAAAGTACAAGCCGGTTGGCCAAGGTCAGGTTGATCTTTGCTGGGCTAGCAGAGGCAGCTGCAAAGTGTATCCCATGGCCAACTGGAAACACCTAAGGATTTTTAACAACAACAACAAAAAAGGAAATTAGTCGTGGTTCCAAGGCAGAAATACTCCTGATAACACATGGTCATTGAAATTACATTTTCTCTCACTGCTCCTGCCCTTCCCTTTGGGGCCGTTGTGACTTCTAAAGGTTAGTGGTCGCTGTTAGCTGGTGGCTCTCCGGGACGTTTTAATGTACACCCCTTGTATTTCTAGATTTAGCTGCTGGCCTTATTTCGTACTGTCTTCTCGTTGAGACGCCCTTTGTGTCGGTGATGCATGCTACCCCACAGCCTTTGGAGCATTGATTCGAGAGCCCCCGCTGGCGCAGTGGAGAGGGCTCTGGGCAAGGCCACTAGGCCTGCAGTGGCCCCCCTCCCCCTCCCCCACATCATCGTCTTATTGAGAGACACCAAGGGGCTGGAGCGAAGGTGAACTTCTTCGACTCGCAAGGCCCTTTAGTCCTCAGAGATTCTTGTTTGGTTTTGTTGGTTGGTTTTTAATTCAAACAGCAAAACTTTCTGTAGGTGATTTTTTCTTTTTTACCTATCTGGGCTATTATGGAAATGTCTATAATAAGCATGCTTGACAGTAAGAAGAAAGGAAAAAGGAAGAAAGGAAGATAAAAAAGAAAACAAAGATGATAGACCTAAAAGGAAGTGATATGCAATGGAATACCGGTCAACAGTGAAAAGGAATGCACTATCGATACACGAGGTAACACGAATGAAGCTCAAAATAAATACGCTAAGCGGAAGAAGTAAGACCAACAAACGAACACACGGTGTGCTTCTGTGTGGGGAAATGCAAGCTAATGTATGGTGGCAGAGATGAGGTAACTGGGGTTCGGGGGTGTGGGGTAACAGGGAGCGGCAGCAGAGCGGGATTGCCCAGGGGCTTCGGGAGACTTCCAGAGGTGCTCTATTGTTGGGAAGTTCATCGCTCCATTGTAACGCTAGTGCCATGGGTATACACATATGTCAAAGCTCACCAAATTTTATGCTTTAAATATGTGCATTTTATTGTATGTCAATTGTACTTCAGTAAAGCTTTTGCAAACAGACCTCGAGAAAGCAGCTGCTACTTTCTGGCCCTATTCTTTATTATGATCGTTGTCGTTACTTGCTGGGGGGAGCAGCAAGTGTAGCGCATCTCTTGGGATAGAGTGGGGAGCTCGGAGGCAGAGAAGGACCTTCCGCCATCTGTGGGCCTGACTGGTGCGTGGCAGTCGTTGCTCATGGACACCAGTCTGAATTTTCTGTTGCGTAATCCTCTCATTTTAAGCACTTTTCCTTCCTCTTGTGGTGTTGCCATCAGGGTTCACAATGTACACTTTCAAGAAGGCTTCTCAAATACCCTCCTTTCCCCAAAGTCAGATTAATTCCATAATTTCTAGCCCTTGGTGGGTTAATTTTAAATCAATCTCATGTTGTGTGGGAATAGGCCTTTTCAGCACCTTTAAAACTCTTACATTTTTAAAGGAGAAAGTCCACATCTTGTCCATTATTGTAAACTCTCAGCTCTCTAAACGCCCCCCCAGCCGGGTTGGTGGGTCCTGCTGCCTTTGGCTGACCTTCCTCAGATGTCCGAGGTCAGTTGACCAGAACAAACACACCCCCTCCTGGGCACTGTGTTCTGTCACCCATGGGTCTTGGCATCAGCCTGATTCATGTCTGAGTTCTTTGCATCCTTGGGCACTGCCCCCAACACATACCTACAGCCCAGGGCTTTCCACACAGGTTGGCCATCTTCCTCTTTCTGTCTCTTATGGATGGCTTTCTGGCATGTCCCCAGCCCACTCTTTCTAGAAAACTTAAGTTGCTGTGAGCTGACCTGAATATCCGATTTTCAAGTGGCCATATTTGTTCTCCTCTTAATAGTCTGTGAGACAGAGCAAGGGGGAAAGACAAATTATTTAAACACGATGGTGTGTGAATGTAAGGTTTGTTTCTCTTCAGGTTTTAGGTTTAGGGTTTAACATGACTGTCTGAGGAAAGAGTCAGGACACTCCTCTTCCTGTGGCTCTGGTTTGTGTGCCTTTCCATGGGCAGGACACGCCCCTCCCTGGACGAACGCGTGGAAGCCTGACAGACGGGGCAGGGTGTGTGGCATTTGGGGGCCGAAGGGATGGAAGGAGACCCGGAGCGTTAGTGTTGACTAGAAGCTTTCCTTCTGTTCTGGTCAGAAGCTCATCTTGTAATATGCTTCTGTGTTCTCTCAGTATTCTGCTTTGAAAATTCCCTCCTACCAGAAAACATTTAAAACAGAAAAAAAAAGAGAGACATTGGAAGACTGAGGTCAGGAAATTTTTTTTTCTCTTGGTGGAAGAAGCTACTAGTATTTGCTCACCCAATGTCAAGCCCTCACACCCCTCTCTATTCTACCCAGCAGAATCCTGTTTTCTCTTTGTTTGCCTATTGGGCATTTTCTCAGATAAAACGCTTGATTTTCCTAGCCGCTTTTGTACATAGAGTGGCCACTGAGATATAAGTAGAGGTTAATATGTAGGTCTTTTGGAAAAGCCACTTAAAAGTCCAGCAGACAGCAAGCACGCGCCTCTCTTGTCTTGTTTTCCTTCTGCTTCTTGATGGGCACGTGGGCACTGTGGCACCGTGTGCACTCCAGCAGCCGTACTGTGTCTGTGGCATGACCTTCAGGTTGGAAGGCAGCTACAGCAAGCAGATGGGAGGTTTGCCTGGATCTCCCATGATTTTCTAGAGCCATCATATCATCTCGGAACTGTTGTATT
>PVKM010018095.1:0-25351 GCA_004027735.1 Carollia perspicillata
AATGTGACCTGATGGAAGAGGTAAGGTCGACAAAGTAAAAGGACTTGAGTGGAGGTAGGGAGGGTAGAGGAGAAAGCTTTCAGGCAAAGAGAACAGCATAGGCCAAACTCAAAAGAACACATGAAAGCGTTTCAACAGAATTGAAAAAAAAGGTAAGTTTGGCTTTGGGGAACGCTGAGGGGTTCTGGAGAGCAAAAGGCATGTTCATTTAAGATGAGACTGGAGAGGTCAATGGCAATGGGGTGGGGACTATGCAGATTCTCAAAGTCCTAAGAAGGAGTTTTGTACATTTTCTTTAGTACCTTTGGGGAGTTAACTGACATTTGTGCCAGAATAATGGCATGTGAGATCTAAGTGCATAACCAGAATCACAGGGGCATTGAGTGGAGTGGGACAGTAGGGCTCAAGAATAAAGGCAAACTAACAGCTTACAATGATCGGTTCTTTTCAATGACTGTTTACTGCAAAATATTCATTTTGTCTTAGGCCTGCAGCACTTTTCTGTGCGAAACAGTGTCCTGAATCTGAGTTCTCGTTCATGTTACTGCGTGATCACCTACTTACCTGTTGTTAGCAGCAACCAGTTTCATTCTATTTCTTTTATTGTCATAATTCTCATCTCTTTTTTTGTATCTCTTTCTTATTTCTCTTTCATCTTTCACATGAAATGAATTCACACATATTTGGAGAGTAAGAAATGTGTTACTTGTGTTATTGACTCCTTTCATTAGATTTTTAAAAATGTACACATTCTCATGGTTATAAAAATTAATCCTGGGGACTAACCACAATCACATGGCCCTATAATAAAATGAAATAAAAATTGTTTTGTACTTTTAGACAGAGTTTTTATTGATAACAAAATTTGTTTTAAGTGAGAAACCTAAAAAATGAAAGCTTTAAATTGGGGGTTATACAAAGGGTGGCTAAGAGAAAGAGAAGTCAAATACTTCTGGTTCAAAAATAGTATTAGGATGAGGCCAGCAACCTGAGGGAGGTGACATGAGGCTGATTATAAGAATATTGTAAAGATGTTTATATTAGTTAAAATACTGAAAAAATTAGGAGAAAATGTTTTATAGATTCTAGCATGACTTAACCTACTGAAAAACTGGTTAAACCCAACAATTTACAATTAAAACTAAATGGAAAGGCAAAGAACAATGTTCTGTCCAATTGGTACAAACTCCTGTGCAATGGTACATATATGCATGATAAATCCCACAGGCCCTCTGAGGTATTCTTTCTAAATCAGATGGCCAATTAAAGGAGAAATATATTCTATGATTCTGAACTGAAGCAGAAGTTAAAAGTTATTTTTAGTTTCATTAGAAATTTAGTGATTATGTAAATATCCATTATCTAGATTTAATCTTTAAAGATGCTTGACATTACCAGATTATATAAGGAAAAAAATATTCTGGAAGTTCATTGAGGGGCACTGACCCTAGGCTTATAATTCGAGAGCAATTTTTATTATAATTCCAGGGCAAACATACTTTTTGTGTTATTCTGAGTAGGACACTATAGCCATCACCTGTGGTCGGTAATGTGGAAAACAGAGAATGCAACTAATGAACTTCACCATCCAAAGGGACTTCCAAGCAGAATGTTGAAATGGCTCCCTGGATTCTGTTCACTGTCAATGATGAAGTGCTAATGAAGAAAGATGAGCTAAAGAAAAAAATAGTTTATTGTTCTAATAGAATTTGGAAGATATGTACTGGGCCATGACCACCTATGCAGCCAGAAAACTGAACTTGAAGTGAGAAAGGGTTCTAGGGCCAAAGTTACAATGCAGCCATGGGAGCCATTGTAAAAGCATTACGTGTAGGAATAAAATAAAATTAGAGGAATTAAAATTAGAGAAATTAAGTAAAAGAATATTAATGGAAAGGTTGTATAGTAATTTCATTAATTTTATTATTTTATATATTTTAATTAAACAAATTCATTTTTTTATTTATCTCTTAAAAGGGTATTTAATAATAAAGAGCAGCTAGCAATTTTAATGCTTATAGTTTATCTGATGCCATTTTAACTATTTTAAATTTATTAACTTCTCTAATCCTCAAAACTACCCTATAAAAAGAGGAATTATAATTAACTTTCTATTGAAGATGGGTAAGCACAGAGGTTAAATAACTTATACAAGATACAATCATTTTCTCAAATTGAAAGTTACTTAAAAAGGACTGTGAGAAGTCTATTGCAAAGCATAAAAACAGAAAATACTAGGACTGCGAAATATAAGTTAGGATAGCAAGTTGAGACTTCTGGGTTTACTGGGAAAGAGACAGAGAGATGGCGGCATATAGTACATGATAATCAAAGTTATCTGGGTTTCTTTCTCCACAGGAAAGTAGAACTAAGATATTCAAGGACCAACACATCCGCTTCTGGCAGAATAGCCTAGGGTTTACCTATCTAGCCTGTTTAGGTACCAAAACCGGATAGAGAAAGTTTCTCTTCCCTGATTGAAGAAAATGACTTCATTAGAATTTAAAGTAGAAGGGTGAGTGGGAACTAGATTGTTACCAGCAACCTCCAATAATAGACATAACCAGAACCAGGTATCAGATGCTAAAATATGAAGCAAACATCAAAAAGGCTGGGTGGTCAGAACAGATAATCAGGAAAGAGCACTCTGGTAGAAAACCTGGGCACCTTTCAGGGAGAAGTGTTCATGCCAGCAGTAAGCTTCTCAGGACTTTGGGTGGTAAAGTGGAGAGAGGCACACAGATAATAATATTCATATAAAATAGACATATCAGCTTAATCATTTTATCATTCAGGGGGTATTTGTTGAACATATATTTATGCTATGTTATGTAAGGGCAGGGCCCATAACTTAATCTTGATTTTTCTGCCATATGCCTAGTACTGTGTGTGAAGTAGGCACTGAACAGCCATGTGCTAATTTACAGAATGAACTTAATTTTAAGAGATAGAGGCTCATAGGCATAAACAGACTCCCACCAACCAGAGATAATATGAGATATATTGAAAATGCCAAAAGCTCAGAAATAGAAGGAAATCATTTACACCTGGAGTAATACATGCAATCTTCATGACACAGGTGTAATTTGAGTTCTGCCTTGTCCAGGTCCACTCCTCATTTGTTTCTAAAGGCATTTATGTTTTGGCATGGTATTTCTTTTTTCTTTTTATCACTTATTTTATTTTATTGTTGCTCAAGTACAGTTGTCTGCCTTTTCCCCCTACCACTTTCCCCCACCCTAGCCATCTCCACCTCCCTCCCCTGATTCTACCCCCCGCTTGGTTTGTCCATGTGTTTTTTACAGTTGTTCCTGAAAACCCTTCACCCTGTCCCCAGCACTATCCCCTCCTACCTCCCCTCTGGTTACTGTCAGATTGTTGTTAATTTTAATGTATCTGGTTTTATTTTGCTTGATTGTTTGTTTTGTTGATTAGGCTCCATTTAAAGGTGAGATCATATGGTATTTGTCTTTCACCACCTGGCTTGTTTCACTCAGCATAATGCTTTCCAGTTCCATCCATGCTGTTGCAAAGGATAGGAGCTCCTTCTTTCTTCTGTTGCTTAGAATTCCACTGTGTAAATGTACCACAGTTTTTTGATCCATTCATTAACTGATGGGCACCTAGGTTACTTCCAGCATTTGACTATTGTAAATTGTGCTGCTATGAACATTGGGGTGCCTAGGTTCATTTGGATGAGTGTTTTGGGGTTCTTATGATATAATCCCAGCAGTGGAATTTCTGGGTCAAAACGCAGCTCCATTTTTAGGTTTCTGAGGAAATTCCATACTGTTTTCCATAGTGGCTGCACCAGTCTGCAATCCCACCAACACTGCACCAGGGTTCCCTTTTCTCCACATCCTCTTCAACACTTGTTTCAAAAATTTATATGGAACCATAAACAACCCCAAATAGCCACAGCAATTTTGAAAAAGAAGAACAAAGTAGGAGGGACCACAATACCTGATATTAAACTGTATTACAAGGCTACTGTAATCAAAACAGCTTCATCCTGGCATAAGAACAGACACATAGACCAATGGAACAGAACAGAGAGCCCAGAAATAAACCCAAGTCTCTATGGTCAATTAATATGTGACAAAGGGGTCAACACCATAAAATGGAGTAAAAATAGCCTTTTCAACAAATGGTATTGGGAGAGCTGGACAGCTACACACAAAAAATGAAACCAACTTACACCTTACACAATAATAAATTCAAGGTAGATAAAAGACTTAAATATAAGTCATGACACCATAAAAGTCCTAGAGGAGAACATAGGCACAAAACCCTCAGACCTTCCATGCAGCAATATTTTCACCAATATGTCCCCTAGTGCAAGGGACATAAAGGAAAGAATAAAAAATGGGATCTCATCAAAATAAAAAGCTTCTGCATGGCTAAAGAAAATAGCATCTAATGGTTTGAGTTTAGATAATCTAGAAAATGCACCTTGTATTCCTCTGTCCACAGCCCCAGTTCCAGCCTCCATATCTGTACTACATAATTTAGGCCCTCATGCCCTGATCAATCTAGTATAAATATTACCCATCAGTATCAGAACTGAAAATCGCTTTTTCTCCTTCTGTAAAAAAGTAGTATTACCATCTTCAAATGACAGTGTTCGTGGTAACTAGAGGCCTTTTTTGAATGCATGAGCATGAGGATGCAAGTTAGGAGGAGCAGAAATAAAGTGAAATCCCCGACCTGAGCAAAGGGTAAAGTGGATGAGAAAAGAAAGGGGTTAGTTCTGGGAACTACGCCAGTCAGTGCACTGAGGAGCTGAAAGGAAATTACACACACACACACACACACACACACACACACACACACACCCCACCACCACCAACAACAACAACAGCAACAACAATAACAACAACATGACTGGGCTCCCTGCCTCTCTCAATTTGGCAATGTCATCAGAGCCTTGAGAGAGAAACACATTAAGGGAGGATTCTGAAGCAATTTTCAGTGAAAGAAGAAATTTTAAAGAAGAAAAATACAAGGTTCTCTTCTACTCCTTCCAACTCTAGCAAATTCTATATTGCTCACTGGCAGTTTTAGATCCATAGAACCGTTTCAGTACCATGCATACAGGTCTGAAGTCTGCTTCAGTAGCGGCCCTGGATGGAAAGAGACCACAGTCAAGGACAGGACAGGATAGGAGTGCAGACGGAGGAAGGGGACCACTCTGGCCCTGTCACTTGGTCATCAAGAAGGCACATGGATTAACCCTTCTGTATCTCAGTTTGAATCTTCTTTTCCATAGCATGAGGATAATTCCAGTAATGATCTCAGAGTTGTAAGAATCTAATATCAACACACATGGTCAGAAACCAACTGACACAAAGTGAGCCAGGAATAAGTGTTTATTTTCAGTTTTGCATGTTTTTGATACATAGGATTGTCTGGTTGTGGTCATTAATCTCTTCTGGTATATCTGTTCTCTTTTTTAAGAACTTTTTTCTTTTTTTGGTTGATCTGACAGACTGATACATAAAAGACAGAGCTTTAAAACATACAAATGCTGTATTTAGCTAATGGACCCAAATCTCTGTTTACCATTTATGTCACATAGAAACCCGATAGTGTCATAAATTCATTTGTTTATTCAATGAACCTGCTTTCTGTGCCTAATATGTAGATACTTCACTAACCATTATAATATCATTAAACCAGATTATGTCTCTTGAAAATTGCTCAGATGATTGTAGTACATGAAAATGTAAGTGAAATCTTAACTGGAAGTACCTGTTTTACTAAGTTTGGAAACTTAATTTAGTAAAACCAATAATGATAAACTCATTTTGTTAAAAAAAGGGGAGGGTGCCCTCTTGAGTAACTTACCATGTTTACATGAAACCTAATTTAATCTAATTCTCACAAGAAAAATATCATCACATCTATAAACATGTGAGGAAATTGACTTTCCTGATTTTAGAATTAAGCATCCAAGCTTCATGTACTTACCAACATTAGAGGCAGATTTTTGCACATCACTTGATTCCTGTTTTGGTTCTTTCTTGCTGCTCCAGTCCGTCATTAACCTAGTTCCTAATCTTTTGTCTTTAGCTTCTATACTCAGGATTTCTTCCTCAAACCTGATAACAGGCTTGTCTCTGCTCTGGTCCTTACCCTCTTCTCTGCATCTGCCTCTTCTTCAGGAAGCCTCGTCTCCCAATCCTCTTTTCAGTATCTGTCCGTGTAGAGGATCTTGTGCCTCTGTCTCCCTAGGTTCCATTCAAGAAATTATAGAAAATATTTCAAAAATTATTTATGAAACATTCATTGTAAAGTAATGTGTACTGATATTTTGAAGACAGTCAAAATGATTAAACTAGTTTTGTCATTATATAATCAATTTCAAATGCTAAAAGATAGCTAAATATGTGAGTCATGGGGCCTGTGTATTTCACACAGTGATGTACAAATTAGCTGGTGGTAAATTGCCAGTGTATGAAACTGAATAATCAAATAAATTTTGATAAATCATTTTAGTCCCATAAGCACATCTAAGAAGGATGATTTGTGAAGTTGAAAATTTTGCAAGTCTTATTTTTAATGAATGTTCAAACCAAAGGGAAAACTAAATAAACAATACAACAAGCAAAATCTCAGCAGCATATGATTATATAATCTTCATGACAGAAATATGTTAAAAGCTTCAGAAGCATTTATTTTATCACAATGAATTCGACAGAATTCCCTTGGTCTCATATTTCTGCATTCCTTTAAACCTGGCAAACGACACCACGAAAACCCTCCTTCTACGTTATTTTTCAGCTTTATTGAGAAGTCATCAACATATAACATGATTTTAAGCTATACAATGCAATGATCTAATACACAAATATATCGTGAAATTACAGCACAAATTTCACCTCAAATAATGATCATTTCTCTGTTTTTTTGTTGTTATGGTGAGAGCAGTCAAGATCTACTCTACTAGTATACCGCATAGTATTGTTCACCGCAGTCATTATGCTGTCCATTAGAGCCCCGGACCTAGTCCTCTTGTCGCTGGAAGATTGTACCATGTGAATAGCATCCCCTCACAGAATATTTCTGGGCTCTCAATTCTGTTCCATTAATCTATGTGCCTGTTTTTAATGTCGGTGTCACACTGTTTTGATTACTATAGCTTAATAATACAGTTTGAACTCAGGAGGTGTGATGGCTCCAATCTTGTTCTTTCTCCAGATTGCTCTAGTTATTCATGGTCATTTGTATTCCAAGTGAATTTTAAGATTGTTTGTTCTATTTCTATAAAAAAAAATGCCATTGAAATTTTATGTGGGATTGCATTAGCTCTATAAATGACTTTGGGCAGGATGGACATTTCAACAATATTAACCCTTCCAGTGTGCGAATACAGCATAGTTTTCCATTTGTGTTCTGTTTCATCAATGCGCTATAATTTCTGGTCTATAGATTTTTCACTTCCTTGCTTAAATTTATTCTTAAGCATTTTACTATTTTAGTCCTATTATGTAATAGGGTTGTTCTTTTCATTTCTTTTTCAGATATCTTCTTGTTAGTATATACAAATTCATCTAATTTTCCTATGTTTATTTTTTTACCCTGCAAATTAACTGAATTTGTTTATTAGTTGTAACAGCTTTTTTGGTGGGATTTTTAGTCTACCTATATGTGTGGAAACAGATTGTTTACTTCTCCCTTTCCAGTTTGGCTGATGTTTATATCTTTTTATCTCCTAATTGTTCTAAGAGCTCCAATAATACGCTGAAAAAGTGTGGTATGAATGGACACCTTTGCTTTGTCCTTGATCTTAGAAAGTTTTCAAACTTTTGCCATTGAAGATAATGTTAGCTATACCTTGCTATGGCCTTTATTACGTTGATGTTTGTTCCTTTCATGCTTCCTTTGTTGAGAGTTTTAGGACATTGACTTCTGTTACATGCCTTCTGTATCATTTCTGATCATATATCATTGATCATGATATATGATCAATGCAATGATCATATGATTTTCATCTCTCATTCTATTAATGTGATGTATTACATTGATTTGCACATATTACACCATCTAAGCATCCCACAGACAAATTCCACTTGATCATGGTATACAATCCTTTAAAAATACTATTGAATTTGATTTGCTAGTATTTTGGGGGGATATTCACATCTTTTTCAGTAATGGGCTTACTATCCTAATACTTCTAGGAATGGCACTCAGTCATTTTCTTAGTTCTTTTCTCCTTCACCTGTGGGAACTGACATCCCATCCATAAAACCCATACTTGCGCTGTGGTCTCTCTGCTTGTTGATTGATGCAAACCAGCAGCATGTTTTTCAAACCTGCAGATGGTGCCTAAAATGAGTATTAAAGGAGGACCAATGCTCAGGCTCTAACGCAGGTAGCTCACCTGAGTCTCATCATCTGGTACTTTCATATGTGTACATAAGGCCTGCCTTCTGTCTGAACTTCGCTATTTTCCTATTTCTGAAACCAGCACTTCAGATCCATGGTAAGATTATATATTTTTTATCTCTTATTATCCACATTCCAAAAATCATATTGGAACTCTATGTACTAGATACTCTGTTAGCCATAGGGGATATAACAGTAAATGGGACATGATCATGACTTTCAAGACACTTTGACCTAGTAGAAAAGACAGATAAATAGACATAGCAAGACAGATGAATGCCATAATAGCACTAATTATAAGAGTTCACGCCCTGACCTTTGCTCGAGGTTACTAGAATATTTCAAATGTGAATATAAGGGAGTTCAAAGGGACAGTTCATTGTAGAAACCAAGTATGATAAACCAGTTAATGGCCAAGCGGGGAAAGTGCTGAGGCTTACCAGCCAATCAATAAAGATAGAGGCTTTGCCTTGTAGCCTTCTTATACACTTACCTGATGGCATCAGATGGTGGAGACCTCTTGTCTGAGAGTGTCCTCAAGGTGTGACTGCTATCTTTATCCCTACTCTACTTGACTTTACACTCATCGCCTTCCCTTTGTGTCAAAAGCTCTAATTTTTGCAGGAGTGGTATTGAAATTATGCTTTGGAGAACATTAGTGTCGAAGTCAGGCAGACATGGACTTAAATTCCGTCTCTGCTTTTACTAAGTTTGAATAATTCCCCAACCTTCTAAACTCCAGTTTCCCCACGTATCAAATAAAGCAAATAATCATGTTTATGTGCAATAAGTCATCTAGAGAGTGTAGCATGTTGCTGATACATAAAGGATACATAATAATTGTTAGCTTCTATTTCAAATTAGGGTTGTTGAACAGATGCACAACCAATTCTTAGAAGTGCTCTTCAGACCAAAATCCCTCCCAGACTTCCAGACAATAGAGCATCCTCTGACATTAATAGGGGTTTAGGACAATCTAAAAGGCACGACCTGCAATTTCTCACACTTAACATCTTTTATGCCACAGTGGATTCGCATCTGCACTGGCATCAGAGAACTAGTGTTACAAATGCTTTAAGGTTCAGTTTAAACATCAAGACCTCGGAGGTGATTTCCCAAATCTTCACTTTTCTCTCCAAGTGATATTACTTGTTTCCTTCCCTGTATTTCGCTAAATATGTGGCTCTCAAAATATGGTCCATGAGTATTTTACATATCTTTTTACACACATCAAACTACAGTTCAGTTATTTTTATATGTCTACATGAGGAACCTGTATTTTATTCTCATGCCCATATTTGCAATATCTAACTGCATGTGCAGTAACAGCTTAGGTATTTGAGTAGGTAAATGGGCAAATGGCAAGACAAATAAAGGAGCGATTAAATGAGTAGGAAAAAGTAATTTTCTGTGTGTGCATAGCTCTAACAATAGTTAGGAAGATGATTTATACAGTATCCGCTATGTAATGTAACAAATAAAAAAATAGTTGATAGATTTCACATAAACCAAAAGCAACACCTATGAAGAACTCCTAAATCTTGAATTTATAAACTTTATATACTGATGTAGTTCCCAGTGTAAATTGATTTCTCACACCGAACTCTAGAGTAAGAGAAAGAGATGTGTTAACTACCATCACTATCATTCCTTACTATGGCCTGAAGAATGAATAGTCAGCATATTATTATAGTGGATCTGACAACTTATCTCAACACCTACATGCCAAAATATCTTTTATTAATAGAGTTTTCTTTTGTTAACATTCTGTAGTTAGGTTTTAATGACTTATTTATTATTAAACTAAAGTCATATCATCTATGACATATTGAGATATTCTATTGGATAATGATATTTAATGAAATAGTTAAAAGTGCTGCCTGGATACTTTTTTCTGCATGCCTCCAAGTGAAAGTCTTTCTGTGCATTCTTTTTGTAAATCTCAGAGATTCAAATGAAATATACTGGTTTGTTGAAAACTGATACCCTATTAATTAGATAAAAAGCAGACACAATTTGAATTTAGCTTAATAAGCAAACCAAAGCAAAGCAGCTGTGTCCCATTAGCTTCTGATTTTCTGCAAAATGGAGAGGGAATCAGATACACAAACACAGTGTCTAAAACGAGAAGCTCGTGGTTCTGTTGCTATAGCTGCCAAAGGAGATCTTTCTGATGCTCTCCTGGGCTGGCAAGTAAATAGACAGTTTGGAATCGTTACACTAAACACTCTTATTCACTGAAATAGTGCTGATATTTGACTACAAGCCTCCAGTTCCTCTACAGAGTTTAAATATGGGTGCAAAGGAAAAAGAAAAAAATCAAATTACCTTTGAACATTAGATCCATTTTCCATTAGCCAACGTTCAGGGAAATCCTGCAGTTTAAGGACAAATGTGAGGGCACGCACATTCCAAACCACCTATATGCTACCTTAAGAAAGGATATGTTGTACTTCTGAATAGAAATAAACCTATTTGGGGGCCATTTCGGAAGTGGAGATGATAGTGATGCACAGAATAGGGAAATTGTCTTAAACCCTTTTCTTTAAGAAACCTCTGTAGTTGTGCATGGCCACATCAATGAAACTCCTGCTAATTTAGCAGCAGCTATAATGAGAATATATCCAAGAGGAAATAGTCATTGTTAGAGAAAGGACATCAACTTTCCACTGCTTACAAATAAATGCAAAGGTTAAATGTTATTTTTTCAGGAATCTCAGTAGCACCATAGAAAGTCATTTAATTGCCTCTGCATTTTCTGAAGAATCATATCAAGACTATAGAGAAGTTACACTGATCCCAAGAATACTTGAAAGGGACCATATTGTATTCTTTTGGAATGGGCACCAAACACTACCTCCAACCTGCCATTGTTTTTTTCTCTGCCATGAGAAAGAGACTCTGGACTAGAAAGAGACAGGGCCACTTGGCTCAGATTCCTTTTCCTTTCATTTAGTCTCTGTAGGGTAAATGGAGACAGTCTGGCTTCCTCATTCAGGTAGGTGTCTGGGTAACTACAGGAAGCAGTGTTCCCATAACCTTGAATGGGCCTCATATGTAGTGGTCTCATAGCCTTGAGGCTGGGTCTGAAAAACAGTTCCCATAACATGAAGTGGGCTCACATGTGCAGAATCATGCTATGTTATATAATTTTTTGGCTGGAAGCTGGCTTTGTCTATCTATAATACTTAAGCAGCTAAGGGCTCCTCCCTAAAGAGATGCACAGCTTGCATCATGTGTGGCTCACCCACCCATGAATAAGGCATAGCAAGCATCCCCACAGCTTGGTGCATTTTCTTCTGTCTGCCCAAATACTGTGACCCTATCAGGTCTTGAATGATTGCAACACAGTCTCTGTTTACAATCAGTAATGCCCCATTGAACCTAGGAACAGCTTTCTTTAAGTTTCAGGCTCAAGGATAGACAATTTCTTAGTTCAGGTTATCTCTATAAATATTTGTGAAATGAATGACATTGTGAATTGTCAATGACAGTATTCATTTTTAGGTCAATGCTCAAATGACAGTTCCTCTGCTGCCATATAGATGGTTTCATCCTATCATCATAATAATATCCATAGGACAAAAATGACACCCACATGCAAACAGCAGGCTCTATCAACACATTCATCATGCTTGTTTGCACAGATAGTAGAGGCTACGTGCAACACTAATCAAGGGAGCAGCCTTTTCCTTGATCTTATTGTCATTCTAGAACTGTGAGTAAATTGATAAGGAATGGTATATTTACTTTTTTAATTATAGAATAATGGCATGATTACAGTGAACTCTATTTGTCCATAGGTGTTTTGATGGCATTTGAGAACAGACTTTTGGTTGCCAGAGGGGAGTGGGTATTCAGGCACTTGGTGAAAAGGTGAAGGATTAAGAAGTACAAATTGGTAGTTACAAAATAGCTATGGGGATGTACAGTACAGCATAAGGAATATAGTCAATAATATTGTAATTGTGTGTGATGCAAGATGGATGCTGGAAATACTGGGGGACGCTCCGTAAAGTAGGGGGTTGTCTAACCACTCTGCTGTACACCTGAAACTAGTACAAAATCATACTGAATGCAAACCGTATACAATTTTTTAAAATTAAAAAGTATAACTGTAATTCAAAGTTCAAAAGCTTTAAGCCAACTCATTTTCTAAAGAAAGATAACCATAGCAGGAAAAACAAGAGAAAAAGAAAAGAAAAATACTAACTAAAGTAAACAATATACTGACTGGTGTTATTCCGTAGGAATCAAGTAAGCTATAGTGGTGCTTTACTAATTTCTCAATGGAGAGATTATATAATACTGAGAAAATTACCTCTTTATAATTCTCTCTTTCATCTCTCACTTTTTCTACTGTTAATCTAGGAGGAAGTATTTATGTAAAAATTTGCACAAGCCATAGCAGTGATTAGTCAATACAGACACGCATAGACTATATATGCCTCTAGCTTATTTTCTTATTTGTAAAATTTTAAAATAAATCTAGTGTATCTTGTATATTAAAAGACTCTAGATTAAGTAGATACAATATTTAAAAAGAAGCAAATTCAGACAACAACAAATAATTGAAGGTCTACTTTTATATGCAAATAAGGCACTGGTAAAGTGTTTATTGGAACATATCCCTATGTTTTACCTTAATGTGCACTACCGGCTTAGCAAATAATCTAAAGAAATGTTGCAAGAACAATCTAGTAATAAAATGTGCATATTTCCTTTATAGAAATGTTACAGTTGTTCTGTTGGTATATCATTTTTCAATAATACAGTTTCTGCTTTAGCAATTTGATATTTATGGGTGAATTGTTAACGTCAGATCATCAGAGAAGTTAACTGACTTTCAAATTACCTCATGAAGCATGTGGAAATGAAGATTCAGGGTAACAATTTCAGTTCTTCTGAGACAATGGCTGAAGTAATCACAGTATCAAAATGATTCACATGTTTTATTTCAGAATAGCAATTAAGCAAAAACAGGTCTTTAGCTAACATGAATCAAAAAGGTCAAACAGGCCTAATTTTTAATCTAGGAGGAAGTAATCTAGGAGGCCCTACGGCAGCTGTTCCCTAGAACTTTTAGGAAGCCTTAGGTATTCATGGGGTGGGGCAACCCACTTCCCCAAGTTGTGGTGCTGTATTGGGGGGAGGGGTCAGAGAGGGAACAGTGCTGCTTGCTCAGCATTCACTGGTTTTCAGTCACTTCCCCTGCTACCCACAAGCAAATTCAGGGCTTTTGTTGCTGATTCCTGGGTGGGTAGATTTGTGTATATTCTAGGACTGTATGGGTCTGTCCAACAAAAACTCTCCTATGAGGCTGGAAGTTTCTCCTACTGCTGCAACCCCCACAGGTTTTTACCACCAGAGGTTTTGAGGCTTTATTTCCTGATGCTGGAACCCTGGGTTGTTCAGTCTGTCTTGCTTCCCAGTTGTCCCTCCCAGTTTATCTGCATGCAAATGTGGAAATGCCTGGTCTGCCAGCCACCACCTTTCTGCTTATCCTCTTCATCCCAGCTGCCCATCTCTGCTCCTCCTACCAGTCTGAATGAATATTTCTTCTTCAATTCCTTTGTTTTGGACTTCCATACAATTTGACTTTCTAGTTAATTTTTGCTTTTAAATTTGTTGTTGTCCTTCTTTTGGTTGTATGAGGAGGCAAAGCCTATCTACCTATGACTCCATCATGGCTGCAAGTTCCCCATGTAACTTCTATATACCCAAAATTGTCTTAAGGGCTACGGAGGCATATAAAGATGTTAATGGATAAACCAAATTGCCCTCAAAATTTAACTATCAAAAAATTAGAGGTGGAAGCTAGTTGTCTAATCATAGTTATCAAAGCTGAGCAGAAATTAAAGCTATAAAAATGTTTACTTCTTTCCAGATTTATAGTATTATACTCACTGTATATTTTATGAAAGAACAGTAAGTTCAGATTTTCACATATATATCCAGGGATACGATGAGAAAAATTAATAGTAAATATAAAGAAGAATAAACTGTACCTGCTTGAGACAAAATTTAACTCTTCATCAGTGAATTTATACATCTCTGCACTTTTTAGGTTATAAGCAGAGAAGTTCTGTGATAATGTGCCTTTCAATAAAGCAGCTTCTAATAGAATGTGATTGACCATTTGCCCCTGAGTTCTGTCACTGGTTCAGTTGTTTCATCAGCCTTATGATAATGGAGTGTCTTGTTTTACACAACTGAGAATTTTGTACCTTATTTAGCGTGGTATGTGCATTTGTACACAAATAGGTTTAAAGTAGTCTTCTGTTATTTGAAGTTGTGCTTTCCATGGTTCTGTTACCCACAGTCAACTATGGTCCAAAATTATTAAGTGGAAAATTCCAGGAGTACACAATTCATAAGTTTGAAAGTGCATATCATTGTGAGCAGCCTGATGAAATCTCACTCCGTCCCATGTGGGAGGCAAATCATCCCTTTATCCAGCGAATCCATGCTGCATACGCTGTCCTCCTGTTCGTCACTTAGCAGCCACCTCCATTACCAGGTCAACTGTCACAGTATAGTTGTGCTTGTGTTCAAGTAACCATTATTTAACTCAGTAATGACCCCAAAGTGCAAGAGCAGTGATGCTGGCAATTCAAATATGACACATAAAAGAAAAAACACACTTCCTCTTAGAGAAAATTCATGTATGTGTAAGAAAACAATATTGTAGAATTGGTTACTATCTATGGTTTCAGGCATCCACTGCGGGTCCTAGAACACGTCACCTGTGGATAAGTGGGCTCTGCTGTGTTTTTATTGTTGGTAAGAATATCATTATCACTGTTAGTCTCTGTCAGTAGAAAGATTAAAACACAACTCAACATAGGGAATAATAAAATCCAATCAAACTTAATATTTGAAAACATTAAAAATAAGTATAATCCCTAGAAAATTATTGTTCACATCTTTATCAGTCTCACACTGGGGCACTACATGGATCCCAGAGCTGACTTTAGTCATTTATCTATTTTGGTGAAACTACATGCCCCCAAACAAAAGATTGATTGATACTAAGACACCATTTTAATTCAGAAAAATGCTGTCTGGTTTTGCTCTTATTGATCTTCTGATTATTTCCTTACAACTTAAAGGATGAGTCTTGTCAAATTTCAGGAAACACTATTGTTTTAAGTGGATATAAAGACTTTCTAGAATGGAAACTCAGCTGACACATATCTTATCCTTTCTTGCTGACATGATTTATGACATCTCTCTACAATCTCATGAGACCAATGTGAAAATTATACCAGACTATTGATATATATATATATATATATATATATATATATATATATATATATAAAGACACAAGACTTTCAAAAGGTCTTCATGCAATTTGATGATTTAAGAAACACACAGTAGAATACATAATACTTTCTGATATTAGGAACATATATGAATTATATAAAAGGTTTTACTTTTTAAGAAAATATAAAAGCAGTATATGTTTCTGAAATATTCTCAGTTTTTATTTTGTTGCATAATATACATTGTCTTACTTGATCTTTAAAGCAACCATCTTTACCTTAATTTACCTGCTAAAAATCTATAATGAATTTCACCAAATCATTGAATATCTTACTAGTAAGTGAATAAAATTAAAATAAATGTATATTTAAGTTAATACTATGTATAAGTCAAGTTAGGCCCTAAAAGGAAAGGAAAGAAAAATAATTTCCTGTGAGACATAAAACATAAATAAAATAATTACAGTGGGAAGCACTGTATGTTACACATTATAGTGGATACAAATAAAGTGAAAACCCAGGGAGAAACAGTTTATTTTCTCTGAATATCAAGAAAATGTTCATAGAATAACATTGGACATGAGAATTAATGGGAATTCATATAGCAAATGTGTTTCGCAATGACAGTTTTAAAGACAGTACTTTCCTTTGTTCTGTGTCTGAGTACAAAAGCTGGAGTAACTAAGGATAAAGATTGACCCGAGGGTGTTCCATGTGAAAAGATCTCACTTATATTTGTGGATACAGTTCATCATTATTTGTGTACATATAAGGCAAAGTCAGTTCTTCTTTTGTTTGTGTCTAATACTTTCTCTTCCTCACATATTTCCTTCTGGCAAATTCCTCCTGATTGTTCTAGGTTCACATAAATGTTCTGTTCCTGTGATTCATTTCAGTGGACTTGACTTTCTCTTCTATATTCCTATAACACATTTTATTTTTGCATGCAATTTAATACTCTATCATAGTTATATAATTGAACATTTATGTCCCTCTGAGGACTATAAACTCTTTGAGCTAAGCAAGTTAATGTTATTAATTTCTGTACTCTCAGGACCTACCTTATAGCTTGACAAATTGGAAATTTTCAGTGAGTCTTTATTGTTTTTAACTGAATGAAAGAATAAATGATGTGGAGGAGTTTTTGACCTCTTCTCATTATGTTGAGTGTTCCTGTATGGGGCTAATATAATGCCTCTGTCTGTTCAAAGAATATGATCATGGTTTTAAGCATGTATTTTTTCCAAGGGTCATATTCCTGGCTATAGTCTTCTGGAAACATTTTGACAACACACGTTTGTGGCATTAAAACAAGAAGGTTTGGAAGATTGTATAAAACCACATAAACAGTTTAAAATTATTGAACAATTTATTAAAATGCAACTGGTCCCTTTCATTTATAGCTGAGCCTCTTGAAGAGGCCTTTTTTTTGTCCAGTATCAGTTATATATTTAGGGAAGGCAGAACTTTATGGGCTCATGAGACTACCTTATAACACTATCAGAGTGTTTAACAAAAGTATCACTACAATTATTTTCTTTGTCAAAACAGAAATGCCTTTTCAAATGTAACATTTAGTCATAATTGAAAATATTCTCCTTTTACAGACTGACATGCCTAATTCATAAAATAGAGACAACTGTATATGGACACATGAGTGGGAACATCAGGCTTTTAAGTTATGTGACTTAAAGTATAATGAACTATAGAACAACAATGCAATTTTTATCACAGATGAGTCCTCAACCATTCCTAAACTATAGAAATGCTTAGAGCACATAGATAAAAATTAACTGTGAACATTAATATCTGCTAAACAGTACCTTGATGGTAAACACAATTTAAGAATAAGAAAAGGAAGAAAGCAATATATAAATGAAAGTGCTCTTTGTAAAGGAAAAGAATGAGGTTTAAACATAGATACAACTTAAGAATTTGAGTACCTTGATGATCTCACCCCACTATTACAAACTGTAGGAATTATTATCGCACTGTCTGAGCAGACCTTTTAAGTTGGAGCAGGATCAGATGGTCCCTTGTTTCAACATCACACAGAGGAATAGGTAATCTGTTTTCCTTTTCAAATTTCACAAGGAATAGAAGAATCCTTACAGAATATCAATGCATACAGTGAAAAACCTGAAAATACTTTTTTTATTACCACTCAAACTATTTTTACCCAATCTTAGCATTGTCAACAATTCTGTATCTCCTTTCAAGTGTCTGAATATATGCATACATATATTTACACTTATGAATATACAGTATATGTGTATAGTTATTATATGTGTGTTATAATATACATGCCACTTTTTTCACTTCAAATGTCTTGGGAAAAACAAATACAAATGTATTTAAGCTCCATTTTTTATTTTAACTGCTGTCTGAAATTCCACAGTATGACTACACTCCAGTAATTTAATGCTATTTTTCCATTTATAGACATTAACTTGATCTACTATTTGCTGCTTTAGAAAAGAAAGCCAGAATTCCTGCTCTGGCCAGGATAGATAAGAGAGAAGATTTAACCTGGAGATAATACATGAAATAACCTTTTCAGACATTGGACGATAGACAGGATGCTCAATTATCACTGAGACCAGAAACCAAACAAGGTGAGCCATAAAATTCGCCCGGCTTTCTGCTGCAAGCACACTGTGGACCACAATGCATGGGCGAACAAACAGGAGGCAGACACTGGAATTCAATGGAGAGGAGGTAGCTGAAGTTTGCAAGACAAATTCTGTAAGAAGGGGTTATGTGGGAAAACATACTGTATCCTTTAGTTTGTTCTCTTGAATAAGGGGATTATGAAAGTATATGAATAGTATAAATTCTAAGAAGTTCAACAAAGAACTTCTGAAATTTCCTCTGAACTAACTTAGAAGTAGGAATTATTCATTTTCCACCAACCAGGGTAAAGTTCACTCCAAGTTTCCAGTGGACACCCCTAAAAGAACCATACTTTAGTAATAGGGCTAAACAAGTGCTAGAGAAAAGAATACTATAGATCTGACAAAAAGTAATGCAAGACAAGCCTCATATTCATCAAACCTAACTCCAGGTTCCGTAAGAGCCTATCAGAACAAAGGAATTGATTCTATAGAGATCACACAATATTCAAACAACCCACACCATAAAATTACAATATCCAACGTCCAATAAAATTATTAGATATTCCAAAAAGTGGGAAAATATAACCCATACCTAAGTGTTAAATTGCCAAAAGAAACAGAACCTTAAAAATAGAAATACTATTACCATGACAAAATGTTAAGTAAGCATCATATTATGTTCAGTTATTTAAAGGCAAATGTGAATGCAGTGAAGAGAGAAATACAAAATACTTAAAATAAAAATAAATCTTCAAAATAAAAACAAAATGTTTACCATGAAAAGTTATCTGGTTACCACTAAGATCAGGTGAGAAAATTCAAACAGAAAATTAGTAAATTTAATAACCCCAACAGGAACTACGCAAAATGAAGCACAGAAAGAAGACAGAACAGGAAAAATAAAACCTCTGTAAGCTGTGGAATAGTCTCAAGTGTTTGAACACATGAATACATACATAATTGAAGTCCCAGATGAAGATGGAAGGGAAATGTGTGAGCAAAAAGCAATTTGAAAAAATTATGGCCTCAAGTTTCCCGATTTTGATGAAAAGAATATATCCACCAATTAGGCTTTGGCACCCACAGCTGCTGCCTTGGCTCCACTTCCCATTCTGTCCCAAAGGCACACTTTTGCCAGTCTCCTCTCAGTCAGTGACCAGCATGGTCATGGTACTACTGCAGGCCCGGTGAGGGTCTACTCTAATGGGCAAGCACTTTTCAAGGGCTATGCAGTAGTCTGAACTAAGTTTTCCCAGTGTTGAAACAATGCTATCAGCATTCAACTTTAAATGGCTGCTTCCTGGGTGCCTCCTATTTTTTACTCCTTTAAAAAAATTGTTGGCTAAACTTTTATAGTGACAGAATGTCTCAAAAATACTTAAAAGAGTCAGAAGAAAAGACGAATATTATTACACAAGATATATTACTAATATCCTTACAGTTTTTGACTAGAAAATAGGTTGTTTAAAATATATCTACTTCTTTAGAAATGGTCTTTCAATTTAAAATTCAAACATATTTCAGAAACCATAGAAATATTTGCTTGAATTCCACAGTTGAATCAGTTGGATATGCTCAAAGGAAAAACCTGTTTATATAGAATTCTTTATCCTTCATTTCCATATCATTTTACATCAAATGTAGATATAATAATTCATCTGTCCTATCCAGAAATACTTTCTCAGGTAGATAAAAATATTTTTCTGAAGATTGACCTGGGAAGAATAGCTTGGTTGAAGACATGTATATCTGACAAATACCATGAAAATATTTAGTAAGCTACTGTATACTCAGGGGCTTTTTCGTGTCAACTGCTATTGAGAATATAAGCATTTCTAACGTTTTTATTTGTTGGATAAAGCTCCGTGTTGATTGCCCTTAGTCACATATATCATCAGGTGTTCTGGTTAAGTTTTACAGGGTATTGTTCCTGAGACCAACTGTGTGGGTGTGTATGTATATATGTATACACACATGTGTGCACATGTATGCACACACATTTACGCACATATTACATACACGTGAACATATGAGCATGTGGCTGACGCACATTTAATATACACACATGTTTTATATGCATGTACGTATATAAGATATATAGTTTATTTAAATACATATACAGTAATCATGATAAAATAAATAAGTATTTTAAAATTTATTTTGATGCAAAAACACTTAAGTGTATATAATTTGGACTATCCAACTGTTTCTGAAGCAAAGCCACAGCTCCTTTCAGGGGGCTTTTCTAGAGCTATGGACTCTTCTAGTGACCAGTCCCCCAGCCTTGGGTTTTTAGACTTAACTGTTGCTTATTGTAAGCTACCAGGATTCTGTATACTCCGTTAACAACTTTATAGACAATCCTTTTATTAAGTTCTCCTTGGTCTTTGTTTGAAGGACAACAAACAAGTTTTTTTTAAGAATATACCAAGTGAGATTAAGCTACTAAATAAGTGTCAGAACCCTACCTTAATCTAAGACTGTCAGCATCAAAATATTATTGTCAATGGCCATGCTAGGCAGGTTCTATTGTATTATCAATTGTTTGCATGTGTGTTTCATGCCTCAGCCTGGGGCTGGAGAATGTGTATATTAGTATTAGTCACCCATGGGCCCTTGCATTGACACATAATGGGTGCTCACCAGACACACAAGAGAGAACTAATACTTTCTACATTGTCTTCAGGCAACAAAAGCTCACATAAGAGCTTTTTTAGGATATATATTATCTAAAGATTCTATTAAAACCTGTTCAAATGTTTTAAAAGAAGAAAAAAGCTTTGATTGACATAGCTGCAATCTGTGCAATCTACCTTAAACAAAATTAGGACAGAGAATCAATGAGCTTGGCAGGGGAGTAAAGCCTTTCAAGGCAGAGTCCCCTGACTCTGTGGGCATGATGATTATGCCCCACCTGCTGTGTGGGGATGATCTGAGTTGGGGGTGCCAGTTCAGTTACCAGGCTCCTGCCTGGGAATTGTTAGGTAATTTAGATTTGAGTCAATTGAATTCAAAGGCAAAGATTTCTTCTAAATGGAAAAAAAATTAGAAATAAAAAGACTACATACTATTTCCCAAAATAGTACAGACCAAATGTGTAGCCTTGTATAGATGATATAATTGGTGTTTTCTGTGGTTTATGTATTTTGACATTTGTCAATAAAAATTTTTACTGGTTATCAAATTAAGTGCAGAAAAATAATTTCTATATGCCATTATGAGAAAAGTAAAATTCTAATAAAGCTAGTTCTTTTGGTAAGATTCAAGAGAAGAAAATGCATGAGGGAGAGAGGGAAGAAGGGAAGGAAAGAGAGAGAGAAATAAATCACAAGAATGCATTAAATGAAAATGATCTCTCTTAAACTATTAGAACCAGTGACCTGTTTGATATGTTTTCTTCTTTTTGCTTTTATAAAACATCATTAAACCTGCAAGCTGCAAGTTCACACTGGTACAAAAAATTATGCTGAAGAGTTATAATTATAGATTTGATGTTCAAGTTCCCATTCATGAGTTATGTTTTTTGTTTGTTTCTTTTAAAATTAAATACTCCAGTGCAAACACATGTTGAGTTATCTGGAATATGTCATTATTTGTTTACAATATATCGTGATGAAAGACATGTAACAGTCTTTTGAATGTCCAGAAAAATAACTGAGTAAAAATATTAAAATAGAGCTGAATTGATAAACTAACCATTTGAACAGAATTTACACTTAAATAAATGATTAGTGCATGTCTATTAGCCACTGTTCATAATAGAAAATGTTTTCACTATCTTCTCTTAAACAGTAACTTTCTATTTTCCTATGTATAGACATCTTTAGTGACATCCAGGCAGTTTTAAAACTTTCTCAGAATGCAGTGTCCTGACACTTCCTAAGACTTTCCAAGATCTACAAAGCAGTATGTATGGCTGCACATCCATTATCATGTTGAAATACACATCCTATACAACTCATGGAAACACAAAGGACTGAAAAGGCACGATGCTGCCTTTTAGCAGGTCCTATATTGTCAGGACATCTTATGTAAAATAATGCATCTTTATTATTTACTGGGCCAGTAATTTTAATATGCTATACCATATTTCTCTAACATAAGAAATGTTATTCTACACCTATGACATTTCTACTTTTTAAAGAAACACTAGACTCAGAAAAACTGGGTATCTTAGTTATAGAGACATCTTGTGTATGTTTCAAGGTACATGAGTAAATATCAATACAAAAGGGGAAATTGGAATTTTATCACCATGACAATTCAAAAGCTATAGCACTTGTAAACAGTATGCTAGAGAGTATTTATCCTTAAAATACAAAGAGAAAAACTGAATAGAATTAATATTTTTAATAGTAGTTGATTACTAAGGGCTTAAATCACTGGCTTGTCAATTAAGATGGCCTAAATTCAAATAGCCAAAATTCCAGACTTAAATTTCTTAAACATTTGGAAGACTTATTTTTACACTGGAGACCTAACTAAGGTGGAGTGCCACAGGGTTGGTTAATCAATTGCTCAATGTCATTAACAATCAGAGTCATTCCATTTTAGGATCACCTATGATCAGCGTTGTTGACTTTGTCCTTCATGGTTCCCTTCCTATCTGAAAGGTCACTGTGAAATTTCTAAGTGGCATATGCAGGTATATTAACATCCAGCAGAAGAAAGGAGACTTTCCTTCTGACGGGTCTCTTTTGACTGGTAGGGATCCCTGGCGCAGCCACACACTTGCCCCATGACTGACTGACTGTAGCACTAACCCAATCACATCCCAGGGGATTGTGATCACCATGCTAGGTTAAGGTCAACCAACTAAACAGGTGGCTTTAGGAGTTCTATTACAAAGGACAAAGAGCACAGGCATAAGGGGGAGCAGAACCTAGGTAGTACCCAGTGTTACTCCACAATGGCATATTTATAAAGTAAGTATTCCATGAATAGGGTATTGATGAAATTTCAGATGATTTAAATACTTAGATTTGCTTTCTTCATATATAGTAGTTTCTCAAAACATTGATTAATAAAACTCACTGCAACGGGAAATTTACGGAGAGGTAACTAAATAATCAAGCCATCTTGAGAGTAAGATATCCTCTGACAGAGCACTGATTTAAAAGTCAGCCTATTCTTGTGTCTCTCAACCCTTACCCTTCTTCCCTCCCAAATAATGTGGAAATGTTTTATCTATCTGTACTCTGGAATCAAGGACTTAGCTTCACATATGGGAAAAAAAAGAACTTTGGTATTTTGCAGTCCAAGATTATATATCAATTACAACCAGCCTTTTGCATTTCAATTTACTCTTTTTTATTAATTATTCATTATAACAAATAACAATGTTTCACACTGTGGGGAAAATGTGGCAAATACATGGTTTCCTAAGGTAAAATTAAATATGAATAAAATATGTATTATATATATTTTAAAAAGGGAAATACTTGTTGACCATAAATCTGTTTAACATACTTTTAATTTAAAAAAGTCAGAAGCTGCACCTTGACCATTCTAACATTTATGCTTTAACATAACCATAGTGAAAAACACACAGTGGGCTTCATTTCACACTCCGTTGAAAAAGGAAAAAGGAGGATTGCCTATTTCTGTTATTTAGCACAATTTTGAAAACCTTTCCCCACAGTGATATTTGAGCTAAATTCCAACTTTAATGGTCAACGTGAGCGTGATTTTACTTTTTGAGCGTGACTGCACGGAACTTTGCAAGCCCTGCTGCAAGACCTTCTCTCCCATAAAAGGGATGCAGTATGGATGGCACTGTCATTGTTAGATAAAAGTTTCTATTTTCAAGGTCCTAACAGTTCATATGTATAGCTAGGTCAACAAAGATATAATTATTTTTTAAATAATATATATTTTTAAAGATTGTGTATTTTTTAGAGAGAGATGGGAAGGGAGGGAGAAAGGGAGGGAGAGAAGCATCAGTGTGTGGTTGCCTCTCACACGACCCCCACTGGGGACTGGGAGTTGAACTGGTGACCCTCTGGTTCCTGGCCCGTGCTCAATCCACTGAGCTACACCAGCCAGGGCAATAAAGATATAATTTTAACAGTTTGTTTTGTATCAAATAGTTCAAAAGGGATTGCACATGGCCCTGGCATCTTTAGTTCAGTCATTGATAAGTCTGGCTATACATTCTTTGAGATTTACATTCTTAACCAGGAGGAATTTTTTGAATTCTCACATTATATTTGAAAATTTAAGATGTAACTCATACTCCAAAAATATATGCACACCATTTTCTCATTTTTTTTTCATATATTTCAAATAGTAGATTAAAGCCATCAGCTGACAAGGGAGATGATGCATTAAATTGTGAGCAGATATAAAAACATGCAGGCTTTAAAAATGCGCTACCTGGTTATTCCAATGAGAAATTCTGCTTCTTTTGTGCACTGAAACTGTTAAGCTAGACATATTTTTTTTGTAGAAAATTTAAAATATGAACATCCAAGAAAAAATAATTTTCCTTGTGCTTTTTAAAGGATATTTTTATTTCTTTAAATCATAAAACTTCCCCTCTTCAAATAGCCCCCTTTTTGTTTTAGAGATAAAAGTACAGCTGTTTGGATTATTCACTTGTGAATTTTCACCTCTCTACAGTTTCACCCATATGTTAAAATAAAAGCCACTATGAGCAAAGTATCTAGTTCTGTAGCTAAAACTCTCTAATACAAATCACACTAACAAAAACAAAAAGATAGCATTTGTATTAAAAAAATTATTAGAGATGCTAAGCTGTTTTTAGGTATGCATTTTCAGAAAAGAGCAAAAATATTATGTTAATTCAGAATATGTGTTCTTCCATTCTTTTTGCATCCTTGAAAAATGTATCAGTCTTCTTCTTATTATTATTATTACTTAATGCTATCGTTCTCTTATATAATACAGTGGTAGCTTAGAAAAGAATAAAAGTAAATCCCTCCGCTGCGGTGGCCTTTGAGGAACAGCAGCCATGGCCAGGGGCCTCAGCGAGGGCCCCAAACTGACGGAGAACAGGAGCAAGCCGAGGCACAGCCACCATGGGCGCCTCTCCCAGCACACTAAGTTCGTGTGGGA
>PVKM010018096.1:0-25233 GCA_004027735.1 Carollia perspicillata
TTTCATATACTAAGGGCTCAGTGATGATGAATTCCTTTTTTCTGCCCTTTTATCTCTCTGCCTTGCTAAGTGATAGCATTGCTGGATAAAGTAATCCTGGATGTAGGTCCTTGCCTTTGATGACTTTGAACACTTCTTTCCAGCCCCTTCTTGCCTGGAGAGTTTCTTTTGAGAAATCAGCTGATGGTCTTATGGGAACTCCTTTGTAGATAACTGTCTCCTTTTCTCTTGCTGCTTTTAAGATTCTCACTGTATCTTTAATCTTGGGTAATGCAATTATGATGTGCCTTGGTGTGTGCTTCCTTGGGTCCAACTTCTTTGGGACACTCTGAGCTTCCTCAACTTCCTAGAAGTCTCTTTCCTTTGCCAGATTAGTGAAATTCTCCATTACGTTTTCAAATAAGTTTTCAATTTCTTGCTGTTCCTTTTTTATCCTTCTGGCACTCCTATGATTCAGACATTGAAATGTTTAAAGTTGTCCTCGAGGTTCCTAAGCCTCTCCTCATTTTTTTGAATTCTTGTTTCTTTATTGTGTTCCCGTTGGATGTTTATTTCTTCCTTCTGCTCCATACCATTGGTATGAGTCCTGGTTTCCTTCCCTTCACCATTGGTTCCCTGTACATTTTCTTTTATTTCACTTTTCACAGCCTTCACTTTTTCCTCTGTTTTGTGACCATACTCTACCATTTCTGTGAGCATCCTGATAACCAGTGTTTTGAACTGTGAATCTGAAAGGTTGGTTGTCTTTTCATTGCTTAGTTGTATTTTTTTTATGGAGCCTTTCATTTGGGCCATATTTCTTTGTCTCGGCATACCTGTTATGTTGTAAGGCATGGAGTCTTAGGTATTCACTAGTGCAGGGCAACCCACAGTGCTGTGTGGTGGTGCTATATGTGGGGGAGGGGTCCAAGAGGGAACAATGCTGCTTGCTGGGCTCTCTCCTGGCTTTCAGTCACTTCCTCCACTACCCACAATTAAATTGGCCCCTTCTGGTGCTAATTCCTGTGTGAGTGATTTTGTGTGTGTTCTAGGACCGTGTGGGTCTCTCCAAGGAACTCTCCTGTGAATCTGGGAGTTTCTTCTGCCTCCTCAACCCCTACAGGTTTTTTAAGTCAGAGGTTTTGAGGATATATTTCTCCTGTGCTGGAACCTCGGGTTGCATAGTCTGTGTCAGTCCCCAGTTGTTCTCCTGGTTTATCAGCACACAGATATGGGACCACCTGCTCCACTAGCACCACCTCACCTGCCTGGTCCTCCAGCTGCTGCCTTAATATGAGCCCTCATCACACCAGCTGCCTGTCTCCACCTCTCCTACCAGTCTGGATGAATGTTTCTTCTTTAACTCCTTGGTTGTTGGACTTCCATACAGTTCAATTTTCTGGGAGTTCTGGTTATTTTTTGTTGTTAAATTTGTTGTTATCCTTCCTTTGGTTGTGCAATAGGCAAAGTGTATCTACCTATGCCTCCATCTTGGCCAGAAGTTAAAAAGTATTTTTTTAATAGCAATATGTGGCAATTTGCTGTTTTAGTCCAAAGGATAATCATTGGTTTTTGTCAAACCATTTTAATGCCACATGTGAATGGAAAACTGGATCATACCTGTTGCTGTAGCTGAAGGTTGAAACAGGGAAACAAAATACCACTCTGTGCACATGCAGTTTTTTTAAACCTGTGTCTTCACACTGCACATATTTACAGGGGTATTTGTTGCAGTATCTATAAATCATATAAATGAATGTTTCTTGGCATCTACTATATAATAAAGATCATTAAATGTTTTTGGAAAGTGAATATATTATGGGAAAAAAGATTTCTTTTGGCAAAACAGGAAGGATTTTCTATTTTATTTGACTCAATAGGAGATATAAAAAAATAAAAAACAGATCGTGCTGTAGCAATAAATACTTGAAAGGGGGTAGATTCTGATAGGTGAGTAATTAAGAATTCAAGGAGCACCATTCATTCTTGTCTGTTTGAATTCTCATAGTCTAATACTGGCCTTTTGATTTTAAGTGACATTTGTTTTCAGTCTTGTTTTTCAAATCTAATACTTTATACATTTATTTAAAAAAAACATGATTCCTTTAGATGATTTGAATGTCAAAGTAATTTCTTCCTATTTTGGTGGAAATACTTGAAGTGCTCGTCTCTAACCCTGGTTATCTTGATGAGCTGTTGGTGGTGTGGAGACACATATAGTGATACAAATCTTGGACTCCCAGTGCTGTGGATCAGAGATCACAGTAAAAATATGAAAGTTGATTTCATACACATCCTCCGTTTTAGATATTACAAAGGGCTTTAAACAGATGGTAGATAAAGTGTTGATTCATAGTTTTAGTTTTTACTTTATCAGCATCCTAATTGAAAAGGAAAAACCCTCCAGAACTTTATTGTCATCGGGGGTCCAGATTGCAGTTCTGTGACTTTCTGAGGTGGGAACATTTATGTACCCAGCTTATGCCACAGCCAACCTGACTGTGCCTCAGTTTCTCCATTTTGAAGTGGGGCTGCTGCTCCTTATGTGACAGAATCGTTGGGAGGATTAAAAGTCCAACTGATTTTACACATGCTAGCACAGTTCCTGTCTCCACAAGAGTAGATTTTTAAAATCATTTTTATGGTAAGAAAACTGTTGTATTAGTGGAAGCCAGGCAAATAGACTATTCAATTTCTATTGTATCATAAATCCTTTTCATGTGGTCTCTGCCAGCTGATTTTACTCACTTTTACTGACTCAGACTCAGTTTCCTCAATTGGAAAATGAGAATCCCAATATTTGCCTTTCAGAGTTGCAAGGAAAAAAGGTACTATGTTTAAAGTACATAGCATGGGATCTTGGCATGTAATAAATATTTAGCAAATGATAGCTGCTGCTATTATGGTTATTATAATTTTTATTAGTGTTTGACCATCTATTTCCATTGCAAAATGTTTACTGTTATTTTTATAGCCTATCTATTATTATTTCTCCTTGGTTTGTTATAATAGCCTTCTAACCCTTCTCTGTGTTGATATAAGGACCCTATAGGATTTGGCCTTTGCTCTTTTCCCCATTCTCCCAAATTGCTCCCCCATTTTTTTCCACCCACCATGGACTTCATTTATTTCTTCAAATGTATTATGCTACTTCCCTACACAAGGCCTTTGCATATGCTGGTTTTTCTCCTTGGAACAGTCCTGACCTCTTTTCACCTCCCTTTCTACCTCTTCACTTTCTTGGTCATCCCTTTACTAAGTATCCTCATAGGATTCTTGTACTTGACCTTATGTTTGCTTTGTACTTAATTATTTAAGTCACTAGTCATTTTACATTTTTGTGTGTGTTCATTTAATGAATTCTGAGCCCCACTCTAGACTGTAGGTTCTGGTAGAGCAGAGATAATGTCACATTTGGGTATCTTTATTTGGTTCCCTATTATACTCATTTGTTGTGGGAGGGAGTAAATAAATTGATGAACGACTGGGGATAGTAGCAGAAAATATCTTGGCAACAATTGAGGAAACAAAAGGAGGTTGTGGGGTGTGAGTTTCATCCCTGGGGGTATGAATAGGAAGAAGGCCGATGAGCTAATAGTGTGACATGCCCGGGAGGAAGAGTGATGTGTCTATGCAGGAGGGAAAATCCTGCAAATGAAGAGATGTAGGGAAGAAGGAAGGAGGAAATAGTTGTGGAGTGTTGGAAAGAGGAAATAACTGAGAAGCGACTCGATAGAGAATTGTGCATGTATTTCCTGTGCTGTAGTGTTTATTTTTTCTCATTAATGCATTTGTTACCTTGGTGTTTTTTATTTTTTTAAAATCTGATTTACAATATTTGCCTTTCCCCACTAGGATGCCACGTTTATTTACACAAACACACTTATATACCAAAAATGAGCAAAGAAACAATCGCAGTTACCTTATTTTATCTTTCCTTCCTATGACAAACCCTCCCTCCCATTTATCAGTTTTTTTCACCTGTTATTTCTTCTGTCAAAACTACACTTTTATTTTCTTGTGGTTCTGTACTCTGAAATGATTTCAGTCTCTTTCCCATGACCTCCCTGCCAGTTGTAACTCTTTCAAGCTTTAGCATTGGCATCTTTTTTCAGTTGTTCATGTCGCTTAAGTGAATAGAGAGATTTTTTAGGGAAAAAAAATCTTCTGAGATATTGTCAAGGCCTTAGGTTGCAGGGGCTGAGGAACCAACTACACATCCATAAGTTTAGTGTTTTTCTTTTTCAGTCTTTAACTTTTTTAGCATTGTGTTAAATATAGTTCACATAACTTAAAATTTACCATTTTAAAATGGTCTTTCATAGTGCTCTATCTTGCGCAACCATCGCTACTATCTAATTTAAGAACATTTCCTTTACCCGGAAAAGAAGCCTGTTAGCAGTTAGTCCCAACTTCCTTTTCTCCCTGGGCTCTGGCAACCATTAACCTATTTTATCTTCATGGAGTTATGTACTAGCTGTTCCGTATAAATGATTATGTAGCGTGGCTTTTTGTGTCTGGCTTCTTTCAGTTAGCATCATGTTTTTAAGTCTATCCTTGTTGTAGCCTTTCAGTACTCCATCCCTTTTTATGGCCATGTAGTATTCCATTTTGTGGACAGACAACATTTTCTTTATTCATTCCTCAGTTGATGAATGTTTAAGTTGCTTCCACTTTTTGGCTATTATGAGTAATGCTGCTATGAATATTCTTGTAGAGACTTTTGTGTGAACATGTTTTCAGTTCTCTTGGATATATCCCTAGTAGAATTGTTGGGGGAACTTTGAGGCTGTCTCCTGCAGCAGCAGTGCCATTTTACATACCCACCAGCAATAGACTAGCAGGGGTGTCCAACCTTTTGGTGTATCTAGGCCACACTGGAAGAAGAGGAGTTGTCTTGGGCCACATGTTAAATACACAAACATTAACAAATACTGATGAGCAAAAAGAAGGTTTTAAGTACATTTATGGTTTTGTGTTGGACTGCATTTATAGTCATCCTGGGCCACATGTGGCCTGTGGCCATGGCTCAGACACTCCTAGAGGGTTCCAGTATTCCATATTCTTGCCAACAATTGTTATTTTCAGTTTCTTTCATTATAGCTATTCCAGTGTATGCAAAGCGGTTATTGTGTCTGACGTTTTGATGTTGTTTTCTGGGGGGCCTTGATTAGTTCTCCCCCTGTCCCTTTCATTTAACAAATGGATATTGTTTTTGTCATTTCTATTTGCATTCAATTTTGAAATGGGCCTTTTTTTTAGGACTAAAGGGATCTCGAATACTATTTGAAATACTATTTTATGATAGGAATAAATATGCTTAGAGAAAGTAAGTGAACCAGAAAACAGCAGTTATGGCCTATAAATTAGGATTTCTTCTACTAAATGAAGGCTTGAGTAAATATTCTTATGAATGAATTATAGAAACCTATCATTACAGGAAAAGTGTCAATAAAAGAAATTTGGATAATTAATATTTGTATCTCTATGTTTTATAATTTTTTTGTATAGCTTTTAAAAACTTTAAATGCTTTTTCTTTATATGCTGTAACCATGATGTTTATTCATGTATAGACTAGTCTTATAAGATCCTTTAAATCTGTAGGAATAGTTCTGCTAACATTACCCAGCCCTGTGTTTTATTCTGTTGTTTCAAGTGGATAGAACATAGTTAAGGGCCCAGCATTAAGAAGCTTAAACAATTATTTTTGCCTATTCATTGGATGTAACTTAATATTAAAAAGTAAAATTATTCAACTGCAGTTGAATTCAGTCGTTGTAACCCCTTCTAAAATTCTGTATATGGCATTTTCATTACAAACCTTGACAATGTCAAATCAATAACAATATATTTTTGTTACTCTTTAATGCAAGATATCCACCGTCACCCATAAACTTGTAATGAGTCCTTCAGTTATGTGGGGGACCTGGTCTCTAATCTTTAGGGATTTCCAGTTGAATACAGTGAGCATCGATGCCAGTAGACATTATGGACGTGAAGCGTTTGCAGCCTATAGCAGGCAAGAAAAAATCACTAATTATAAGGATGGAAGAGGCAACTATGATATATTTGACATGGGGATTTTAAGACATCATTTCCAGATTTCAGGCAATGGGAAACATATTGACCTCTGATTTATTCTGGGAAAATAAAATTAGGAAAAAATGTTGGAATGAAGCAAATATTTGTTGAGGGCCTACTGGGTTCCAAGCTGTGTGCAGGGATTGTAGAACATGTTGGGAAATAGTGAGGGGTTTTATAGTCAGACGGCTTCAATTCGAATCTTGGCTGCAACAGCTCCTATTTGTGTGATTATGGTGAAAATGAGAGTACCTATAATACATGTGGTGTAGTCAGGAGTAGAGAAAGTTCATTTTATGTAACTTCTCTGTTCGGTACCTGGCCCATAGTAGGCACTCAATAAGTATTAGTCTTGTTGTCAGAATTAGTTGTAATTATGATTCTCTGATAATTTAATTGTTGCAGGGAATAATTTAATTATTCTCTGATAATTTAAATAATCCCTCAATTATTTAATTGAGGAATATTGTATCACACACATTTTTCAAAAAAGAAAATGAAGCTTGAATAAGCAAGAGATTTGTTTATAGTAGTGGTTCTCCCCTGGGGGTGATTTTGACCCCCAGGAGACATTTGGCAATGTGTGGAGAAATGTTTTTGGTTGTCGCAGATGGATGTGTAGGGTGATACAGGCATCTAGTAAATAGAAGCTAGGGAATGCTGATGAACACCCTGAAATGCACAGAACAGCCCCCTTACAACAAAGAATTATCCAGCCCAATATGTTGGGAGTGTCCAGGTTGTGAAGCCCTGCTGAGTCGTGGACCTTCTAGGTAGAGGAGTAGGATTTGAATCAAATTTTCTGAATCATGTTTTTACTCTTGCCTTGAAATCATTCTGTTTCTTCAGGAGAATCTATGGAATGAAATACAGTAACTTTGTGACAAGTCCCTTTTAGGACAGTCTTAGGGCTTGAGACTCAAATATGGCTTTGTGGGTAGAATGACACGCCCAATCCAGAGAAACCAAGGTGATGCTGGAAGGAACAGCTGTGGATTTTTAAAAAATAATTCATTCATGTATTGATTTGATATTCAGGCATTGACTGATGTGTTGATCATGAATTCTTCAAACACGTCATGATCACCAACTCTGTGCTAGTTAACGGTCTGTACTCTCATGCAGCTTCTATTTTGCTAGCCAAACATCATTCAGAAATGGAAGGGAATGTTTCTGAAATGTAACATGAGAAGAGAGGAAATGATTTAACATGTGAAAAGCCAGTTTATGAAGTTGTCTAACTGAAACCCTCACATTAATATTTGTTCCTTTATGCATTGACTACTCAAAGGCATTTATTTAAGCATACTGCATCCTCTCGCTAGGAACTGTTAGGACCTGGCACTGTGTCTTCTTTTTGTCTTCCAATAAACCCTGACATAGCCTTCAGAAAGAATTTTTATTTTTATCATTCTCATTACCAGTAAAAATCGTTTCAGAAAAAGGAATGGTATTGGTCCATGTCTCATACAACTTGAAATTGAGGTTAATGTGGGGAAGAAAGAAACTTCCTTGGATATTTACTGAGCCCTGTGGTTTACTTTTAATAATTATTTTAGTATAAGATAGTTTTCTGGGTCTTGTGGGAAATACAGAATACCCAGTTTACCTCAAAAAATGCTTGACTCATAAAAGATTGGAACAAAGCAATTCTGTTTTTTTAAAATGTGTCTATTGATAGAAATTACTTTAATAACAAAAGCAAGAGCACACACATACCTGAGGATAAATTGAAGGCCTTGATTCTCAACAGTGTCTTATTTTTATCCAATGAAAAAACAAGGACTGTAACTGTTAGTATGAACTTGATTGACCCAATAATTCGGTGTTTTTTTTAATTAACTGAAAATTTTACCTTAGTGAGGAAGTCAACAGACATAAATAGATGATGTTATTTGTTTCTGTTCTTATCTAAATAGAAGAATCTGAGGCAGATGTTCCCTGTGTCCTGTAAGGAGCAACTGAGTCCGCCCCACAGAGCAGTTTCACTGGTCACTCTGTGTAGTCTGAACACTCACTGAGTGGTGCAATTCTTTCACCGTGGGGCAGCCAACTCCACCATCTCTCTGAAGTTCCAAATGTGCATAATCCATTGTGAGGACAGATAGCGTAGCATTCTTTTTTCTTGATCCATTTTGCCAGTTTGGTTTGTCTCCCCTCCTTCCTGTCAACAATCTCTTCGAACCCTCTACATACTTCTGGGGTTGAGGCCCTCTTTTTATTCTGGCTTCTCCTTACCTTTTTTTGCTCTTTATACTTGTCTCCCCCCCCACCCTGTGATTCATGCTCAACATTTAATAGTTTCCACGGTTAAAATCTCTTATAAAATATTTTGTAGCACTTGGTATTATTCTTGTGTTTATTCTTTTCACTGGCATTTTGGAAAATTTATGTTACAAGTGCTATTAAGAGCTAATAGTTTTAAAATATGATTTACTTTTGTGATATATGAGGGCAAGATTTTTATCTGACTCTAACATGTATAGTTTCAACTTATTTTTGTTCTGCTTTTCAAGAGCCTCTGTAGGCTCTCTGAGGGGCTCCATGGGGTAGAGACCATCCTCAGGAAGGGAATTCTGAGTACAGGGAGCACATGGGTTGCTGGCTTCCTTGTGGGAGGCCAGCATGATGCAGCACAAAGACCTCAATACATGGAATCTTGTTCCTTCAGCTTATTAGAACTATGAAACCACATTATAGTACATATGGAGGTCACACATCTCTAGTACACATGTATCACTAGTGATGTTGAATTTGGTTTTTGAATAAAGCTTGCCATATTCAGAATGTATTATAGAGACAGATGTTGCAGGAATCATTCTCTGACCTCTCAGACATAATTTTGTCTGATAACTTTTATGACCTTGTAGTTTCCTATTGCCTACTTAGCTGTCACTTCAAATAAGAAAAATAATTTGTCTATTGACATGTTTCTAAACCTCCTCTCCATGTCTCCCCCATTTGTAATTTTTTGTTTGTAGACATTAGAATTTTGAACTAATATTTTAACAACCATTCACTATTTTAGTGGTAACTTGATACTTTAAAGGTATTCCCAGCTAAAAACAAGAAGCTGTATATGATCTCTCCTGGCTGTGATTATTTAAAGATTTGTTCAGGCAGTGAAAGACAAATACCATATGATCTCATCTTTAACAGGAACCTAAACAACAAAATAAATAAGCAAGCAAAATATAACCAAAGAAACTGAAACAGAGAACAGGCTGACAGTGACCAGAGGGCAGAGGGGAGGGATTTCAGGGGAAAAAGGGAAGGGATTATAGGAACAAGGATAAAGGACACATGGACAAAAACTAAGGGGGGTGGAAATGGGAGGGAGGTGGGGAGCACTGGGCGGGAGGGGGGGTGGGCTGGGATGGGAGTAAAAGACAGAAAACTGTACTTGAGCAACAATTAAAATAAAAAATATAATTAAAAAATAAAGATTTGTTCTCTATTTCTTGGGTGGAGGGAAAAAAGAGTAAGGCCATTCCTGACCACCTGATGTTTTTATACTAGGTCAAAGCTACCTGTTGGTTTCTTTCACAGTGATTAAGAAGAACATCTGTGACCACGTATTTTATTTAATTTTTTTCTAGACTATTTTTTATTGTATTTGTTTCAGGAGCACAACGCAGTGGTTAGCCAATAACATAATTTACAAAGTGATCCCTGTCTAAGTCTGGTACCTATCTGGCATCATGCATAGTTGTTAGGATATTACTGACCACATTCCTGATGCTGTGCTTTACATCCCTGTAGCTGTTTTATAACTTCTTATTCCCCTCACTTTTGTGATCATGTATTTTAATCATTTACTTATTTGCTTATTTATTGCCATGTTTTCCACTAGACCATCCATGCTGTACCTCAATACTTAAAACATTTGTTATAAATAATAGACACTTGATAATTATTTTGTGAGTAAATAAATGTAGTTTTAGAAGAATGTAGTGTTATAATTTGGTTTATTTAATGTTAATAAAACAAATTTTGGGTGCAGTGTCTGTTTGCAATATGAAACTTATTTTTTTAAGCTGAGGGATTCATTTTACTATTCTTTTAACTGAGAGCTTTTGTTCAAATGAGAAATTAAGTTGATAATAAAAAGGCTCTTAACTTTGAGATTAAGAACCAATTCATAATTTGACACTAAGAATTTTTTCTCCAGAAAAAAAATTTAACCCATGATAAATTTGTGCGCATGACAATCAGATTTATGGGCCTTTATAGGTGTGTCCTTGAACCCATATGGTAAGAACTCAGGCTGTAGTCTCTGAAGCTTTGTATAAAGAACAAATCTCTGATGGTTTAAAGATGGAAGTCTTTTACTTAAAATTCTGTGAACCTATGGACTTGTAATCAAAACCTCAACTATTGTTAGATTGGTTCCATGTGTAATTGAGACAGAGAAAAAATTCAAGCCAGTAAAATGAGTAACACAGGGAAATTCTTATACAAGCTTCCTTTTGAAGAGGGATTTACACATTCATCCCTGTCTAGTCCTCTGGTGAAGATCCTTATCTTGGCTGCACAGATTGTTCAGAGTTTTCAACATGAAGGAAAACAGGATGATCTGCCTTTTCTTGGCGAAGCCCCTAGAAATTATTTCTGGCTGGGCCATTTTCCCTTAATGTATATGATTTCTCTTGGCTTGTTGGTTAGTGGTCTTTTGCCTGACTTCTCTTTTAATTACAATTTCTGGGGTTCATTCTAGCCCTCTGAAGCTATGTGAGGGATGACACATACCTTGTACCTGAAGAATGTCTGGATGTTATTATATTGCCTCTGGCAGTGTGTGGATCTCTTACATCTTCAGTCTCATTAATGGGGAATTCAGAACTATAGTTAGGAGATAGTCACCTGAACTATTATTGTTTTGATGGAATTAATGATCAAATATTGGCCAGTGTCCAAAGCAGAACATGAACTGTGCTGATTTTATATTTCTCTTCTCAAAGAGAGTTGTTCAACAAAAGCTTTTTTGTATTGATTGAAGCCAATTACTAAATGGAAATGTAATTTAATATCTTGCATACTGATGGTTGAATTTGATGAGTCTTGTTTGTCTATAATGACTCATTCAGGCAACACCTTCATCTACTTAGTGCAGTGATTAAGGTAGAATGTTTTTTAGTGTACCTCTATGGTGAATAAACCACTTTCATACCTTTATTTGGGTCAAATTGTTCTTTATACAATCTTTGAAGTACTGACCTCAATGAAACAATCTCCCAGTGACCCATTTTGGAATAATATGGACACAAAGATGCTTCTGTAGAGTTGACCCAAACGATTGTCTATGTAGTAACTAAGCTTAGTCATTTTAATTGCCTGAAATTGGCTCTATATTTGATTGTTGTTTTTTCTTTTTAGCAAGTTGGTATCTTGGAAAGCTACTTGGTAAATCTTTTTTGTCTTGATATGTATATATATATATGTACACACACACGATTAGATTTTATGCTCATTAATAATTCAATCAATACTGACTACTTTATATATTTGCTAAGCAGTAGTTACTAGGGATTCAGTGATGAACTAAAACTGGGATAACCATGTAAGGTTTAGTCCAGTTGGATATCTTTGAGATACAAAGGTGCCGATTTTAATAATTACTCTGGGACAACAGGTATAAACTGGGACTGTTCCAGGAAAACTGGGAAGAACAGTCACCCTAGTTAAAACAGGCATAGTCTCTGTCTTCATGGATCTTGCAGTCAATGAACGAGATGAACATTAATCCAATAGTCACATAATGAATGCCAATTTACAGCTATAAAAATTATAAAAGACCATGTAATAGGGAGTTTGTCCTGGTCAGGGGATTAGGGAGGTCTCTCTAAGGAGGTAAATTTTATGCTGAGATTTGGAAGAGTAGGAGTTGAGTATGGGGAAGGAAAAACAATGTGCAGTAAGCTTTGGGGTGGGAAAGGAGTATAGTGTTTCCAAACAGCTGCTAGAAGACCCAAATGATGCAAGCATGGAGTTCATTGCAGAGCATGGTTGGGGCCAAGGCCAGGAATCTTGATCAGGTTCATACCACATAGGGCCATGGCTGCCCTGGAAAGGATGTGGATTTTACTCAATGCAATGTGAAGCCATTATAAAAATTAAAGGTGGGAGGGGATAAGTAGGTAGTGGGTCACATTTGGTTTTCGAAAAGATGACTTGGACTGCAGGGTGAGGAAGAGGTTGAGCAGGGCTGGGGGCAAGAGTCAGTCTGGGGGAGGGGTTAGGTAGCTCTTGTGTTAGTTCAGTTGAGACTCTGTGACTTTAGGGAGGACCAGTGGAGTTAGAACAAATGGAAGGATTTAAGAGGTATTTTGGAGACAAACTCAAAAGGACTTGAAAACATACTGTTTAGGGGAAATGAAGGGTGTTTAAAATAATGATATACAGTTCTATTGTGTTTGGTCTACCTATTTTGTAAATTAAACTGAGCAGAAACCATAGAACAAATAGGGCTAGCTTCACTGACTTCTGAGATAGTCCCTAAATGACTGGAGATAGTTTCTGAAAAGTCAGAAACTCAGAAAACATCTTAGCTATCTAGTATCACCAGGGGACCACGTGGTCTGTGGCATAAGGAATGAATTGGGTGTGGGGGAAGAGTATAGCCTTTACATTCTTATTGCAAGAGTTGGATTATAGGATGATCCTAACCAGCATTGCTGTGTCATTGATTTCTTACTTTTATCTCTCCTCATTAGCATGTAGGGCACTGTGACAAAGGTATCATTTCAGATGCTAGAAGAATAATTTTCTAAATAATAGGGGTTGAAGGTGCATTGAAGGGGTTAAGGTAAGGATTCCCAGATGCTTCATCTGTGATCAAGGTGCATTTTAGATGTTGGACCCAACTGGTTGATTACATGGTTCTTTTATAAGGCTGCTGTTCATATTAAAGTGTGATGTAATAGAAGCTAGTAATTAAAAATAACAACCCACAGGGCCAGGTGAATATGTATAACACCAATGAATTAAGTGTATCTTTCTTTGTAGAACAAATGTTGTGGGTAGAAGACTTTTGCTTTTGTACATGGCATAGCATCAAGCTAACACTGGTATTTACACATTTGCCAGATGATGAAATATTGTAGTTTGCTTCTTTCTAGACTCTGGATTCTTGTTGTACTCACACTGCCTTTATTGATTATATGGTGTGTACACTTTTTAGCAACAGTTGAACTAGACCTATCTCTGGGATAATCTTGCAATTTTAGTTCAGGTACTGTAGTAACAACATCAAATTTATATTAACATAAGCAAAATTCTGTTTATTCCTTATGCATTATATATCAATTTTATGGCATTCTAAAATTCTTAAGATGCTATTTCAATGTTCTTCCAAAAAATTGTTTCAGTTAAATAAGAAGCAGAGGTTCTTTCATAGATTTTTCTTTATTTCTTTTGTTTAGCTCTTTAATCTTGGCAAATTACAGATTTCTACCCCAGTTTATACATAGGCAATGAGTTTCCAATAATGGTCTTTTTGGTTGACTGTAGGTGAAGAAGAATGTTGTTAGAAATTTTCATTTCACCTACTGTTTCTTCTCTTTTTGATTTTCTTTTATTTGTTCTTAGCTGAGTATGCTAAACAGGCGCATTTACCTTTGGTTCTTTACCCTGAACCTGGCATTGGCTGGCCAAAAGAACTGAATGTTATTTTTTAAAAGCTTAATGCAGAGTTTGATATTTTGTTGCAGGATTTGATACTGAGAATGACCAAGGCCAATGTTCAGGGATAATTCAGGTGGCTTTGATGACTGCTTGACAACTCATTACTTTACTAAGCATTGAATCATATTTTAGATTAAATGTGGTTAATTTTTCCATTCAGTTCTTAAAACCTCATACAGTGAGTTAGATATGTGGCTTGAGTTTACACTATGTTTGCCATAAGTAGGGTTTCTGGACTATTGTCCAGTATGAACTTGGACAGTCCAAAGATTTATTTGATGGCAATATACCCAGCTTTTGACGTGATATAACAGAGCTTGTATTCAAAATAACTTTTTTAACATACCAGATTAGATCTTTGATCAAAAGATCAATTTTGATTAACTTCCTGAAAAGACATGTAATTTCAGTGTTATCTGTGTGGTAAGTGGAGCATATATTAAAAATTCTCATTAATGACGTGGAAGTAATAATGCCTACCTTCAAGGCCACTGTGAGGGTAAGTAAGGTCATTCATTTGTTCATTCAACAAATATTTATTAAGCATCTAAATGTACAAGGCACTGTACTAGACAGTGGGGGTATGACAGAGAACTAAACCAAGTCCTTGCCTTCATGGACTTTGTATAGTCTTATTTGTAAAGCACATTATAGGTGATTAATAATGGTAGCTTTAATTGTCACTATCCAGAATTTGTCTCAAACTGGAAATCTCCAGTATGTTAAGTTATTTGAGAGGTTTACTTAGTTTGAATCTGAGTAAAAGTAGATGTGTTGAAAAATTTCTGTAGATATATTTGCACTTTAATTTTAAGTTTCTGAAACAGTGATTCTCAATTTTGACTGCACATTGGAATGACCTGGGAAGCTTTTAGAAAACTAAGACACCAGGTTCAGGAGGCTGTCCTCAGAGATTCTAATACAATTGGTCTAGGGCAGAACCTGGGCACTGGTAATTTTTTAAAAAGCTGCAAACGTGATTCTAATGGACAGCTGTGGTTGAAACTTACTGTTTTAAAGATAGGAATATTTTATGTATATTTACATATTATGGTTAATGATAGATTTGATATTTATACATCAAGATATATAACTCGATGTGAGAGAGGTGTTATACTTTTAGGTATGAGTGGAACAATTTTGGTGATAAGTTTCAGAATAAAATACATGGCTTTAGAGAGCCAAGATGTGTGCTCTGGAGTATGACTGCCACAGAGTGTCTGTGTCACCAGACCAGGCAGGCCTCAGAAAGATTTTATTTTATTTTTCTTTAGAAGGTAAGGGAAGGAGAGAGGGAGAGAAATATCAATGTATGGTTGCCTATCATGCGTTCCCTGCTGGGAACTGGCCTGCAACCAGGCATGTGCCCTGACTGGGAATCAAACCATGATCGTTTGGTTCACAGGCCTGCACTCAGTCCACTGAGCTACACCAGCCAGGAGTATCCTCGTGTTTAAAATGGCATTAGGTTAAATGTCGTGAGGGTGCTGGCTAGTACTAGCATTTTGCTGTGCTCTAATGTATTGTTTTAATGCCCAAGTATATGAATCACTGTTACCAGAATGGTTTCCAAGCCTGCTGCCTTATTCCCTCCCTTATCCATCGCCAAACTGATAGTGACATCTACCCAAAGCAAGAGAGACTGTCAGCTGGCCAACGGATAGCCAAGTTACTCTCGAGAGAGTTTGAATAAAGATGAAAATGTTATCATATTCTGTGAAGTGGAAGGGAGAGGAAGGGGTGGATGGGTGTGATGGTCACCTGGTCCTGTGTGTGAACTGAGGCTGACTGCACAAAGAGGGACTAACAAGGGTAGGTGTGTGAGATGAGGCACAGTGTTCATGGAACTGCAACTGGGTGACTTGATGAGAGAGACTCCTTGTCCCAGCTGCAGTTAGAGCCCTAGCTAGGTGTAATCCCTATCCTCTAGCAACTGTGATATGCCTGGTGTTGCCTTCTCATGTCTCCTTCACTCTATGCCATGCAGTAGGTTTCTGTCTTTTGTTTTGAAAAGAACATTAGGTTAGTAGAAACTTTCAAGAAACAAATGAGGCAATAACAAAAATAGAATGGGGTAAGGAGAATAAGCAGAATAGTGCAATGTTGTAGAAAGCTGAGGGTAGGAAGTTGTAGTCTTAGTCCTTCCAAAAATAGCCCAGTGACCTTATCCATGGTGCTTGACACTATAAGGTTTGTCTAAAATGGGAATGGTGCAATCTCATAGGGATGGTGTAATGAGAAAGAGATTGCAGTTGTAGAAATGCTTCGAAAGGTAAGGGGGCATGTCTGTGAGAGGACTGCCTCATTAACAGGTATTTGGGGAATGTGAGTTTTAAGATGTTTGTCCTCAGAGACAGATAGTAGGGAAGAGAGACTGATTTATAAAAATACGCTTGAAGGACTAAGCTTATACGTGTTGTTTAACTGTAAAGGAAATACATTTTTACTTCTGTTAATGTTTAATTTTCATAGCTTATTTTTCTCCCAAAGATAATTTTATTCTCAGTTCTAATTATTTGTTGCCTAATTTACCTCATAGAATCCTTATAATATGTATGTGTTAGGTATAGTTCAGTTTTTTAAGTGAAGTTCTTCTGAAGATATGGGTAACAGTGTTCTGTGTGTTATGAGTTAATGATCAATTTTTTTTTTCTTTGTGCTCAGCAAAGAGCAAGAGTTAGGTCATGCATGCTAACAATTTAGTTGGTTAATTTCTTTCTTGTCCTCAGTTGGCACACATACCCTAAAATTAATTTGCTGTCTCCCACTCAGTGGGTTGGGCAGACAATGGGAAAGGTTTATGACTGGAATAGTAAGGCTGTCAAGAGTTCAGGAATGAGGAAAATTGTCCCTTCACATGCTTCACTTTTGGACACCTTTCGGCCCGACTCAGACCAGAGTTCTCACCCTTCTACATTACCCTTGAAGGTAACTTTTCATTGGCACATTTGGGTGACTAAGAAAGACAAGGTAAAATAAAAGGAAGATTGGATCATTCAGTAGGGAGAATGTGTACAAAATCTTTCCTATCATTAATGTATCTATTTACGTCAGGTGGAATAATTACCCCTCCTAGAAGTGGTTACATTTCCTAATATATTTGGACATTGATTTTATTTCCTTTCTAAGGGTCACTTACAAATTCAGTTTATGTCAGAAGCAAAGTATAAGGATTTTTAATAGATTCCACTGCAAAGAAGATCTGGGAAAAATGTTTCCACCTGCATTCCAAATTGTTCTCTATTGCTTTCATAGAAAAGATCGTCGAATGCTGTTCTCATAGAGCTGACATTAGACCACACTTTCTTGACTTGGGAGTAGCATTTATGGAATTACCTAGATGCCAAATGTCAAAGATTTCTTTAAAAGGTGTGAAGTTTATTATTTCTAGTGAAGTACAAATGGAGTATGCAATAATGTTCTTTTAAAATACGTACTCACAAGTTGATTAGAATTTATAAAATTAAGTTCAGTGGAAAATCAGGAATTTTCAGAGAATTTGTTTTTCTAATTGGTGTTATGACAAAAAGTGAAAATACTTAAGGATTATAGATAAAATTCTGTAATAGGGCACTGAAAGATGATTGCTAATGCATTATTTTCTAGGTACACATTAAGAATTATAGAAACTTAATAGAGGGCCACCAGGTATTTAATTTAAATATCCCTGGACGATATTAGATGCTTATCAACACTGTTATCTGACCTTCTGTCCATGGGGTAAATGGTATATGACTGACTTGGAGAAACTAGGAAAAGAGTTATATGCCATTGGTCCTGTGTCTGTGTGACTGGGCAGCTTCTTTTTTAAATTTTTATTTAAATTTAATTGATTAATTAATTAGAGGGAGAGGGAGGGAGAAAGAGAGGGAGAGAAACAGTGATATGAGAGAGAACATCAATTGGTTGCCTTTTGCCCCAACAGCAGACCAAACCTGCAACCCAGCCATGTGCCGTGACCAAAATCAAACTAGTGACCTTTCGCTTTGTGGGGTGATGCCAAACCCTCTGAGCCACACTGGTCAGTGCATGACTGAGCAGCTTCCTGATTTGCTTCTCAAAGAATCAACTCCCTAGATTTTGACCATCTTCCCAATGTGATATATTTGCAGTTTCTGCTGACCTAGCCTTGTGATATATTTTATTATGTACAATTTAAATACTGATTTAGTGATTGATTCACTCAGTAAGTCTTTCCCCACTCTGTATTTTTAATCTGTCAATTCTGCTACCATTTTTTGTGTAGTCTGAAATTTTGGTATCTTTGTATGCAAAATAGATGTACCTGTTATTAATCTATTGGTTCATGTAGAAACAAAGTGCAAATTCCAGGTGTCCCTTCACAGTGTAGTCACATGAGCATTCACTTAATTCTCCCAGCAACTGTGAGGGAATATGTGTGAAGTGTTACCAACCAAGGAAGTTCACCCAAGCCTTGGTGTCCAGGAATTCATTTTGGAGGTCATGTAGTGCCTCTGTGGCTGTCCTCAGCATACTCCACCCTCAGGAAAAAACATGCATTCATCCTGAATCACACTGTTAAGAAAACATTTTTAGGATAACCTTTTCTGGTGAATTGGTACAGAATGGTCCAAAACCTCATTCATACAAATGGAGATGTTCACAATAAATACAGTGTGGCCCAAGACTTCAGATATACAGAAACACTCTTATCAAGTAGAATATTCAAAAGACTCAGAGTTAATCTCCTAGGAGTCAACAAGGGCCAGTCCTGAAGAAAAAGACCTTTTCTTTGGAATGTGTAGGGTTTGAGCAGCATAGGCCTGCTGAGTTAAGTCTTTTCTGCCCACATGTCTAGTACTATTTTAATGGATGATAGTCATTGTGATTGTGTCTAGGAATTTTGTTGTGTCCCTTTAAGGAGCATTGAGTTTTGCCCTGGCCAAGTGGCTCAGTTGGTTGGAGCATTGTTCCCTACATCAAAATGTTGAGGTTTGATCCGTAGTCAGGGCACATTCATAGGTTGCAGGTTTGATCCCTGGTTGGAGTGTGTACAGGAGACAGCTGATGGATGTTGTTCTCTCACATCAGTGCTCCACAATCTCTGTCTCCCTTCCTTTCTCTCTGAAATCAATAAAAAAAATATGTCCTTGGTTGAGGATTAAAAAAAGAACTGTTGAATTTTATCCTGGTAGGCAATTAACTTACTTATGAATCAGCTTGATTCTTTGAGTTTTTTTGAGCCTTACTGTAGGCCTAGTGTATCCCTACTCTTAAGGTATGACCTTTCTAGGGTCTCTACTGAATGCTGTGGGTGTTCATGAATTTTCTCTCTTTCAGTGGTATGGACCTTGAATGTGTCCTAGCCTTTTGTGAGCTCTCTAAGATATTGAGCTTATAGCTTCCCACTAGATGTTCTTTTTCTGGTGATCACTTTTTCTCTGGTACTTTTTCTTTGTCCAGTCTTGTAGAGTCTCACTCTCTGCATATGCATATGGCTATTAGCTTAAAGACTCAAGGAGACCCCAATGGAAATTTATAGGTCACTTTTTTTTACATAGCTCCTTCCTTTCTGGCATACATATTCCAACCATCTCATTCTCCCTGAAAGTCAGCCTTTTCTTGTCAACTGGTTGAGACTGCTGTGCTCTGCTGATTTCCTCTCTCTACCCCATATTCCAAAAAGTACTTTTAGACAGAAAGCTTAGGTAATCATACTGTTTTATTTGTTTCTGTTTCCTCAGAGATCAGTCATGAAATGCCTGTGTTCAGTGACTGAAAACTGTCTTTTCATATACTTTGTGTAATTTCCTAGTTAATTATAGCAGAGATAATCAAATACCAGTTACTATACATGATTGGAATTGGAATTTTTTCCTAACTTAATTTTTATGTAAGAGTTAAGATCAGGGAGTGAGAATCAGGCACATAGGGTTCAAAATTAGTCTCTAAAATTTACTTCCTTTTTATACTTGGCAGTTTGTTAACATCTCTCTTAGTTATTTTATCTGTATAATGGACATATAATAATAATAATAATAATATGTAATTCATAGGGTTTTATGAGCATTATTTATGATAGTGCAAGTAAAATGCTTAGTATAGTCCTGACATACATATATTAAGGCTTGTGCTTTGATGATGATGATGGTGATGATGATGATGAAAGTGATCATAGTGAGGTGGTGTTGGTATTTAGCTATATTTGCACCATTAAGTGAAAAATGCTATTCTTATGTTAGAAAGTCAAGATGCTACAAGGCTTGTGGCACTTAATTATCACTTAAGTGAGATAGGATCGAGGAGAACTACACAGTCTTTTTTTAAAGTTTTTAAATTTTAATTGTTGTTCAAGTACAGTTGTCTGTCTTTTACTCCCATCCTAGTTTACCCCCACAGTGCTCCTCACCTCCCTCCCATTACCGCCCACCCCCCGTTAGTTCTTCTCCATGTGTCCTCTATACTTGTTCCTCTATTCCCTTCCTCTTTCCCCCTGAAATTCCCTCCCCTCTTCCCTCTGGTTACTGTCAGCATGTTTTCTATTTCAATGTCTGGTTATATTTTGCTTGCTTGTTTGTTTTGTTGTTTAGATTCCTGTTAAAGGTGATATCATATGGTATTTCTCTTTTACTGGCTGGCTTATTTCACTCAGCATAATGCTTTCCAGTTCCATCCATACTGTTTGTTGCAAAGGGTAGGAGCTCCTTCTTTCAGTAAATGTCCATTTACTGAATGGACATTTAGGTTGCTTCCAACACTTGGCTATTGTAAATTGTGCTGCTATGAACATTGGGGTGCATAGGTTCTTTTGGATTGGTGTTTCAGAGTTCTTGGGATATAATCCTAGCAGTGGAATTGCTGGGTCAAAAGGCAAGTCCATTTTTAGTTTTCTTAAAAAATTCCACACTGTTTTGCATAGTGGTTGTACTAGTCTGCAATCCCACCAACAGTGAACTAGGGTCCCCTTTTCTCCACAACCTCTCCAACACTTGTTGTTTGTTGCTTTGTTTATGATGGCCATTCTCACCAGTGTGAAGAGGTATCTCATTGTGGTTTTAATTTGTATTTCTCTGATGGCTAGCAATATTGAGCATCTTTTCATGTGTCTCTGAATCCTCTGAATGTCCTCCTTGGACAAATGTCTGTCCAAGTCCTTTGCCCACTTTTTAATCGGGTTGCTTATCTTAGAGTGGAGTCATGTAAGTTCTTTGTATATTTTGGAGATTAAACCCTTGAATGAGGTATCATTGGCAAATATGTTTTCCCATATAGTTGGTTCTCTTTTTATTTTAATGCTGTCTTCTTTAGCCATGCAGAAGCTTTTTATTTTGATAAGATCCCATTTGTTTATTCTTTTCCTTATGTCCCTTGCTCTAGGGGACATATCAGTAAATATGTTGCTGTGTGAAATATCTGAGATTTTCCTGTACATGTTCTCCTCTAGGACTTTAGTGGTGTCACGGCTTATATTTAAATCTTTTATCCATTTTGAATTTATTTTTGTGTATTGTGTAAGTTGCTGCTCAAGTTTCATTTTTTTTGCATGTAGCTGTCCAGCTGTCCCAACACCATTTGTTGAATAGGCTATTTTTCCTTCATTTTATGCTGCTGCCCCCTTTGTTGAATATTAATTGACTATAGAGCCTTGGGTTTGTTTCTGGGCTCTCTGTTTTGTTCCATTGATACTATCTGTCTGTGTCTATGCCAGTACCAGGCTGTTTTGATTACAGTGGCCTTATAATACAGTTGGGTATCAGGTATTCTGATCCCTCCTACTTTGCTCTTCTTTCTCAAAATTGCAGCTGTTATTCAGGGTTGTTTATGGTTCCATATAAATTTTTGAAGTGTTTGTTCTATGTCTGTGAAATATGCCATTGGTACTTTAATAGGTATTGCATTGAATCTGTAAATTGCTTTGGGTACTAGGGACATTTTGATGATGTTATTTTTTCCAATCCATGAACACGGTATATGTTTCCCTTAGTTTGTGTCTTCCTTGATTTCATTCTTCAGTGTTGTGTAGTTTTCTGCATACAGGTCTTTTACCTCTTTGATTAGGTTTATTCTTAGATACTTTATTGTTCATTTTGCTATGTCAAATGTGGTTTTTTTCTTGATTTCTGCTTCTGCTGTTTCATTGTTGGTAAACAAAAATGCCTTTGATTTTTGAATATTGACTTTGTATCTTGCTGTTTTGCCTAATTCATTTATTAGGTTGAGCAGTTTTTGAGTGGAGTGTATAGGATTTTCCGTGTACACTATCATGTCGTCTGCCAACAGTGACAGTTTTGTTTCCTCCTTTCCGATTTGGATGCCTTTTATTTCCTTTTCTTGTCTGATTGCTGTGGCTAAAACTTCCAATACTATATTGAATAGAAGTGGTGGAATTGGACGTTCTTGTCTTGTTCCAGATCTTCATGCAAAGCTTTTAGTTTTTCCCATGGAGTATGATGCTGGCTGTAGGTCTCTCATATATGGCCTTTATTATGTTGAGGAATATTCCCTCTATTCCCACCTTGCTGAGTGTTTTTATCATAAATGGGTACTGTACCTTGTAAAATACTTTTTCCGTATCTATTGATGTGATCATGTGATTTTTGTCTTTCCTTTTGTTTATGTGTGTATTACATTTACTGATTTGCGAATGTTGAACCATCCTTGCATACCTGGGACAAATCCGACTTGGTCATGGTGTATGATCTTTTTAATGTATTGTTGGATGTGGTTTGCCAATATTTTGTTGAGGAGTTCAGCGTCTATGTTCATCAGAGATATTGGAATGAAATTTTCTTTATTTGTTGTGTCTTTATCTGGTTTTGGGATTAGGAAAATGTTAGCTTCATAAAAAGTGTTTTTGAAACTTCCATCATTTTGAGATTTTTAAAATAGTCTGTGAAGAATAGGGGTTAGCTTTTCCTTAAATGTTTCGTACAATTCTCCTGTGAAAGTATCTGGTCCAAGGCTTTTGTGTGTTGGGAGTTTTTTTTATTACTGCTTCAATTTCTTCTGCTGTTATTGGTCTGTTCAGACTTTCTGCTTCTTCTTCACTGAGTTTTAGAAGATTATATTTTTCTAGAAATTTGTCCATTTCACCTAAGTTTTCAAATTTCCTGGCATACAACTCTTCATAGTAATTTCTTACAATCCTTTGTATTTCTGTGGTGTCAGTTGTAATCTCTCCTCTTTCTTTTCTGATTGTGTTTATTTGGGTCCTTTCTCTTTTTTTTCTTGATGAGCTTGCTTAAAGACTTGTCGATTTTGTTTATCTTTTCAAAGAACCAGCTCCTGGGTTCATTGATCCTTAGTATTGTGCTTTTAGTCTCTATGTCATTTAATTCTGCTCTGATCTTGGTTATTTCTTTCCTTCTACTAGCTCTGGGCTGTCTTTGTTGTTGTTACTCGAGTTCTTGTAGGCATAGGGTTAGGTGGTTTGATTGAAATGTTTCTATCATTTTTAGGTAGGCGTGTATTGCTATGAACTTCCCTCTCAGGACTGCCTTTGCTGTGTCCCATAAGTTTTGGGTTATCGTGAGTTCATTTTCATTTGTTTCCAGAAACTTTTTGATTTCTTCCCTAATTTCATTCTTGACCCATTCATTGTTTAATAGCATGCTATTCAATCTCCATGAATTTGAGTGTTTGGGTTTTTTTTCCCTTGGGGTTGGTTTCTAATTTCAGTCCCTTGAGGTCAGAGAAAATGCTTGGTATGATTTCACTTTTCTTGAATTTGTTGAGGCTTCTTTTGTGTCCTGTCATGTGGTCTATCTTTTGAAATGTTCCATGTGCCTTTGAAAAGAATGTATATTTAGCTTCTTTCAGATGCAGGGCTCTGTATATATCAGTTAAGTCCATTTCATCTAGGGTGTTGTTCAATGCCACAATATCTTTGTTGATATTTTGTTTGGAAGATCTGTCCATTTTTGACAGTGGGGTGTTAAAATCCCCTATTGTGATTGTGTTGCTCTCAATATCTTTTTTGAAGTCCTTTAAGATTTTCTTAATGTATTTGGGTGCTCCTGTGTTGGGTGCATGTGTATTTACAATGTTTACATCTTCTTGATGGAGTCTTCCCTTGAGTATTATTAAGTGACCTTCTGGGTCTCTCTTAATGGCCCTTTTTTTTGAAGTCTATTTTGTCTCATATGAGTATTGCTACCCCTGCTTTTCTTTCCTGTCCATTTGCTTGGAAAATTTGTTTCCAGCCCTTCACCTTCAGTCTGTGTAGGTCTTTTGTCCTGAGGTGGGTCTCTTGTAGGCAGCATATGTGTGGGTCATGCTTTCTTATCCATTGAGCTAGTCTGTGTCTTTTGATTGGAGCATTTCATCCATTTACATTTAAGGTTATTATTGATAGGTACTTATTCATTGTCATTTTTTTACGTATGTTCCTCTCTGTCTCTTTTCCTTCCTTTCCTTAGAGCAGTTCCTTTAGCATGTCTTGCAGAGCTGGATTGGTGGATGTGTATTCTTTTAGATTTCTTTTGTCTGGAAAGCTCCTTATTTGGCCTTCTATCTTGGTTGAGAACCTTTCTGGGTAAAGAAGCCTAGGTTTTAGGTCTGTGGTTCTCATTATTTGGAATATTTCTTGCCATTCTCTTCTGGCTTGGAGCATTTCCATTGAGAAGTAAGCAGCTAACCTTATTGGGGCTCCCTTGTATGTTACTTCCTGTTTCTCCCTTTCTGCCTTTACGATTCTCTCTTTGTCTTGGAATTTTTGCCATTTTAATTATAATGTGTCTTGAAGTGGGCCTCTTTGGGTTCCTCTTGATTGGGACTCTCTTTGTTTCCTGGATTTGTGTGAGTTTTTCTTGCATGAAATTAGGGATGTTTTTCCATCATTACTTTTTCAAACAGGTTTTCTTTCCCTTGCTCTTCTTCTTCTCCTTCTGCTATCTGTATTATATGGTTATTATTACATTTCATATTGTCTTGCATTTATCTTAATCCCTCTTCATTCTTTCTGAGCCTCTTTTCCTTTTCTTGCTCTTTCTGGGTGAGTTTTTCTAGTTTGTCCTCCAGCTTACTGATGTGATCTTCTGCTTCATCAATCCTGCTTTTGATTCCTTCCACTGTGTTCTTCAGTTCAGCAATTGTATTCTTCATTTCCTCCTGGCCCTTGTTGACAGTTTCTATTTCCTTTTTCATGCTGATATAGTTTTCAGTGAGTTCATTGTAGTTCCCCTGTACTTTCTGGTAGCTCATTTTGAGCCCATGGAACTTCATGATAAGCAGTTCTTTGAATTCAGTATCTGAGAGCTGACTTGCCTCCATTTCATTTAGCATTCTTTCTGAGGCTTCCTCCGTTCCTTTCATTTGGGAATTGTTTCTTTTTCTTCCCATTGTTTGTGAGACTCTCCTTGTTAGCCTTTCCTCCTTAAATGAATTTGTTCTGGCTTCTAGGGTTTATGGTGTGAACTGCTGTGGTAGAGTACCTGTGAGATTCAGTGGCGCAGTCTCCTTTGGATATCCTGGTGTTCATGGCTTCCACTACTCTTTTTTGTGATCAGTTGGAGGGGGAGGCAAAATGG
>PVKM010018097.1:0-19793 GCA_004027735.1 Carollia perspicillata
CCGAATGAATGGAGGGGCCCCTTATTTACTTCGCTCCTTCTCAAGATTGGGGTGGGAGGCTGTGAAAGGATGAAAGAGCGCTTTGGGAGAGCAGGAGGAGAAGCAGAGGTGAGGACAGACACACAGACACAAACACACTCCCAAACTGCAGGCCCAAGGCCCATGAGGCTGAGGGGAATGATGCCTCCTGGTCAGGGGCACCACCCACAGGTCATCTTGTGTCATTGCATGAAGAGGGCCCTGCTGCCCAGTCTGCGGAATGACAGGGCTCTGGAGTTTGAGGCAGGCTGCACCTGACTGCTTGGGTGTTAGGGGGTGGCCCATAGTAGAGGCTACCCCTTCCCCAAAGAGCAGCTTCCAGCCCGCCAGAGGGGCCAGGGTGCCCACCCCAGATGCGGGGTGTGCCTGGCTCCCACGTGGACTTGGAGATGGCCCCGAGAGGCCAGGCAGTGGGTATGCAGTCCTCTCCGTGGGGAGGAGGAAAGTAAGGCTCAGAGAGAGGAAGGAACCTCCTCACCCCTCACAGCCCAGACGTGACTGGGAATGGCAGTGAGGTCTGATTTTCCATACGGCCAGTTCCACGCATGCAGACAGTCCCAGAGTTTGGCAGACAGCAGGACATTCTGACCAGTGGCCTGTCCTGCCTCCTGCCAGCGTGTAAGAATGCCCACTTATCGTGGCGAGCGCGCCTCTCCTGCTAACCTCTGTCTCTCCAGCGTGACTGCTCAGAGCAGAGCTGGTGGACAGCTTTTGGTCCCCAGAATTTCCCATTAGAGAACGTGAAGTGCCAGATCCATGTCATTGTTCTAGCACCAATAATAATGTCACCTCCCCTTATATGCTCTTGCATTGCCCTCCTCCTCCAGCGTTTATCTCACTTCATCCTGGCAGCAGGGAGTTAGCAGTAACCAGCAGAGGCTTGTCGTCGGAGCTGGTCTGCAGCCAGAGCAGTTTCCCACAGCTCCGGCCTCTCGCTTCCCTCCCTTGCTCCTCCTGCCTGACCCAGCACCTCCAGCGTTTTGTTGTTGTGCTTTGTTTTGCGGGCATTTTGAGTCCAAATCAGGTGATCAATCGCATCCTCAAAGGGAACATCACTGGTGCTTTGAACTTGGAGGTAACTGTCCCTGTATTTAACTCAGCCCTCTCCTTCCTCTCCCACCCTAGGGGTCTCAGGCACAGGCCACTGCCAAGGCCTGGATTTGTGGAGTCACCTGGTATTGGTCTTCAGCAAAACAAACTGAAGTTGCCCAAGATTTTGGGTGGATCGGCTCGGGGTGGTCCGTCCTTCCCACTCAGACTTTCTCTTCCATTCACACATCCTGAAGTGTGAAGAGTTTAAATAACTTGAATGATGTGGCTAGGATCAGCCCCTTCCCATTCTGTCCATGTTCGGCCTGTCCTGCCCTGTTGGCCCCTCCCATTCTTTTTTTTTTTTTTTCCCAAATCCTCACCAGAGGAAGGAAGGGAAGAGGGGAGGGAGAGGGGGAGGGAAGGAAGAGAGAGAGAGAGAGATGGATGTGAGAGAAACATCAGTTGGTTGCCTCCCTTATGTGCCCCAAGTGGGGATCAAACCTGCAACCTTTCGGTGTGTGGGGTGAAGCTCCAACCAACTGGGCCACCCGGCCAGGGCTCCCCCTCCCATTCCTGAGGCTTCGAGAGGGAAAGAGGCCACACCAGTGCCCAGGACTGCTTTGATGCCGCCGGCCTGTACTGTCAGCTCAGCCCTCAGAAAAGTGAGGTCTCTCAGTTTGTCCTGTGTCTTCAGTCCCCATTCAGCACGGACATTTGGATCAGACTTAGGAAGCTTACACTGAAAGCTTCGGGGGCCATGTGTTTCTTTTCTGTCTCTTTTTTTGCACCCCCAGAGCATGGTATAAATTGTCCTAACAAATTCTGGAGAATCAAGCGGCCCACTGCTTAACGTCCCTGGCATTCCATTGGGGAATCCGGTGGGGAGCATGTAGCCAGCGAGCCACCCCCTGGTGAACGCCGTTGCCATGTCTCATGAGTGTGGGGTGGCTGACCCCTGAGTAGCCGCCTCGCCCCAGCCCGCCCTCTCCTGGCCGCAGCGAGGCGAAGCTGCCGTGTGCCCTGCGCGCCTCTGCCTCCAGCCCACACTCGGCGCTGGTGCAGGCTGTGGCCTAGGGAAGCCCTGCCTGGGACTGGAGTCATTCACACCAGAGGGGTCGGGTACCGACCTAAAGAAGCTTGTTTCGTATCTCCTTGCCTTCTTAGGAGAAAATTGATTCAGGATGATATGGCAGTGTTGATTCTCTAAGATTCGTGACTTCATTAGAGACCGTTTACACGTGAAGTCGTAAGAGGGGACGTTAGGTGTGACCAGTGGAGAGTTCTCTGAGAGCCGGCAGACAGCTTCCAGGGGCTGGCGCTACCCTTTATGGCGGGGGAATGTGGACCCCATCATTTCTTCAAAAAATCTGATTAGAGCCAAACTATTTAAATAATTTTATTTGTTTCATCCTTTGGTAGATGAGAAAAATACATTACAAAATACATTTACAGAGGACAGCTCACAGTACACATTACTAAAAACACAATCTACATTTCAGCCAAGGCTGGTGATAAGTTCAGAAGAAAGCCACAGAGGCCTTGAAAACCAGATTTCAGCTCTGGGGGTCCCCACTGTGTCTAAACCTTAGCGTTTTGTAGCACCCCATGTCAGGTGGGTGTGGGTAGAGTTAGAGCAGCATTGACGGGGACTGTTGAACTCTCTCTCCACCTGAAGCAGCAAGACATTAATCCCTTCAAAGAAGATGGGGGAAATGACCAATGGTAAAACAAAGCATCACGGGCCTCCTGACATCCTACAGGTTCCCAGGCAGCCATCTCAAGTCTGGGCTTTCCAAGTCTAGCATCTTCACTTAGCCATCCCTGGCTTTTGTCATTGCAGTCATCATCCAGTTTGTAGGCAGTCTGTCCCTAAGAGCCTGCGTCAACCCCAAAGCAAGCTCCCTGACCAGGGGAGGCAGGTGGCACGCGTCCCACACAGCCATTGCGACGCCCAGAGTTTCAAACAGTGTGTCCAGACAACACAGCACCGACAGTTCTAGCTCAGCAGACTTCCCACCTCACTCTCCCCTTCCCCCAGCGGTTCTCAGAGCCTGGGGCGAGGACACAGGTATATACAATGACCCCTTAAAGCTAGCCTTCCCAGAGGACCCACCTCACGGGAGTGGCTTGAAAGAATCCACAACTCCTCAAGCTGAACAATTTCAGTTATGCCTGTTTGCTCTTACAAGACCAAGCAAAGCAGGAGACGGGAGGGTGAGCAGAGAAGACACTGAGGAACACCCTTCAGCGCCAGCTAGGGGCCCTTCTCAGGGCGGAGGGCCCATGAGCTGCGCTGTCGTGGCACACACAGCGCCTGGCTAGACCGGCGAGACCGTGGATGCACCGGAGACCGTGCCCAGTCTCCACTCAGTGCGTTTAAAAGCAATTCTGTCAAACAGCCTCTTAAGCGCTTTCCCAATTTTCTTTTTCTTAGAAATATGAAAACACTTGTGACTAAAAGAGAAAAATAGTCCCAAGAATTAAGGTCATCGTTTCAGCCTACTGCACTGTGGTTCAGCAGGGCAGGCTCTGCATGCCCGGGGGACAAATGCTGGTCACTCCAGGGGCCTTCGGAAGAAATCCCAGCGCTGGGCATGTGCTTCAGCTCCACCTTTCTCCGGCTTCAGCCGTGAAGCGCAGCCTCTCATCTCTACCCCTCCCCCACCACCCAAGTAGTTCAGGGGATGGGGGTGAGGTGGGATGTGGGAATAAAAATAAAGATGAGTCAAGACCAGCATCTTCAAATTAACAAACTGTAATTGTTTTCCCAAAGATACATTTTTTCATACACATCCATCATACACTGTAACCAAAAAAAGCAGTGTACATGAAATAAGAGAAAATAAATTAAAAATCCATAGCATAGGTAAGGAGGCTCTAGTCTGGAGCACAGCTGAGTTTCCAGCAATATAAGGAGGCTCGAAAGTTTCTTTTATAAGAACGCCTGCTAGCAAGGGTTCCAGCCAGGTGGTTGGTTGGTCTGTAAGTCAGTCTTGAGTACTTGAAACAGTTCTGTGTGTGTGTTTTTTTCCATAGCGTTTAGAATAGCCATCATTGTCCTGCAATAGGCAGAGCTATTACGTCCAGGAAAAAATGAGGGAGGGAACCACAGAGGCAGCGTAAGATCCAAATACAGCATTCAAAGGTAATTGGTCCAGTGGTGCCTGGGGAAGGAGGGAGGGGCCGACACTCCGGGGCTAGCCATCTTCCTTTGGGGGTGTGTACCATCCTGCAAAGAGACCCAACAGAACGTGAGGTGGAGGCTCCAGTCCCTGCTCCTGCCCTGGTCCCCGAAGACAGCTCCAGGACTACAGGTGAAAGGGCCTCGGAAGGGCTTCCCCGAGTGTGGGGAGAGGTGTGGGAAGCTGCGAAGCTGCCCGCCTGGAGGTCACAAGGAAGGGGAGGGTGACGTGCCCAACCTGAGACGACAGAAGAGTGAGGTGAGCTTTCTCAGAGGGTTGTCGGGAAGGGGGGTAGCACCATGTCCACTCGTGGAATGATCGCTGGTGCTTTTCTGGGAGAAGAGGTTGTGGACGTAGCCACCTCCAGCCCTTCTTGGGAGAACAGGGGCAGGTGTTGTGTTAATGGGTAGTAAAGGCTCAGAAACCAAAATGGGGTTCTTGCTATTTAGCTGAAAGTGAAAACCTCAGGCCTTCCAAGTGTCCGAATCTTGAATCCTGGCTCCAGCCTCACCGTTTTTTTCGTGGATCTGCACCAAGGACTTGTAGGACTGCTGTGCTCTCGTCAGACTGTACTGAGACTGGAGAGGAAGCCAACACATCAGGCCACGGCCAGCTGTGGCCTCACTACCCCTTACCTTCCCCAGGCTCCCGCCCGGAGTCCCCGTCCCTGACCTTACACTCTGTTAACATACTAAGTGCCTTTTACCTGGAGGTCCCTTTCAGGTGCAATCCCATAGCCTTCCCTTTCCAGACCTGTGACCTCCCCAAAATCTTAGGAGGACCCTCAGACCAAGGCCCAGCTCCTGTTCCCACTGAGGATGTCCTAGGCCCATTCGTACGATGCCATCAGCCCAGGGGGATTATCCTCTTGGCCCCTGAGAGAAGGAAGCCTTGGCCTGCTACCGCCCCAGACTGTGTCTGGCTCTGGCCAGCGGCGGCAGCCCTGGGCCCCCAGGTCCTTACTTTGTTGGCTCCGAACTGCACTCGTGCTTTTCCCTTCACCAGTGTGGCACTGATCTGCATGATCACGGACTCTATCGAGTAGGCACTGCTCCAGCCCTGGGGAACGAGCGGCGGGGGGAGCGAGTCAGGAGGTTCCCAGAAACTTCACACCTGCTCTCTAGCAAGGAACTGCCTCTGTGGAGGGGCCTTGCCCTTCCCTCCCGGCTCAGCCTCTGCCTGTTTGCCCAGGTCAGAGGGTGCAGGCTCTGCTGGCAGAGTGAAAGGGCCACATGATGCCCATCACCCAGCTGGTAGTGGGTGTGTGCTAAAGCGTGGCTGAGCCCTGCCCATGCCAGCCTGGCCAAGAGCAGGAGACAGGCTCACCTGTTTGGTGAGAAGTTCCATGCAGATGGCACCTCCGCCCAGAACATACCTGCAGAAGAAAGGCTAGTCAGCTGTGCCTGGCGAAAGCTCCGCGCCCCTCTCTCACCCTCTGTAGCAGGAGCTGCCCTCAGCCACTCACCCTCCGGAGAGGACTGGAGACACAACCCTGACAAACGGTGGGTCAAAGGGAAAGTTGTCCTGTGAGAGAGACAGAGGTGACAGTCAGGGAGGGGAGCCAGTATCCGCCCCAGGAGTGGGAGGCGGAGGAGGAGGTCCAGGCCAAGGAGGGAGGGGCAGGAAGGCAACGTCTTACTTTAAAGGAGAAGTTAAGTAGGATGAAGTCTGCGCCTTCTTTCTCTTTGAGGATCTGGAGATCGTTGTGCAAAGCGCTGTCCTGGTCAACTCTGTGGGACAGTGAGTCTGGGCTTGGACTCCTGGTCCCCGCTCGGGAGCCTCGGGGCAGCTTCCCCTCCCCGGGGCTCACAGCCGAGGGCCAAAGCACTGCTCCACCGGCTCCTGGCACCCTTGCCCAGCAAGCTCCTGGGACTGCCCCAGAGACCCCCAGCACGGGAGCGCCACACATCCTACGCCTCAACCTCCTCCCCAGTCTGAGGCCCCACTCACTTGAGGAGTTTGACGTTCCAATCATACAGACTGTCATTCACGAGTTCGACTGCATAGTTTCCTGGAAGGCAGGAAGAAGACGGGTGTTACCAGGACGGTCCAGGTTGTGGATCCCTCTCCCAAGCTGAGAGGCAAAACTGTGAGAGGCTCCAGGTTCACCAGTGATGGACATGCAGCCAGAATAAGTCACTGGCTTCAGGAGCTCCGTTCTGGCCTGAAAAGTTCATAACCATTTGTGTACCCCAAACCTCTTGGGGCCCTGGCCACCATCATGTCCTTCCTTATGAAAAGCTTCTGGTCAGGCCCCTCCCTAAGGTCAACTCACCACCTTTGAAACTCTGTGATCGGTATATATCCCTGAGCTCCTTCATCAGCCGGTCAGTGGCCTGCACCGAGCCAGACACTGCCCCCTGCAAGGGAGGGAAGACAGAAACAGCTCATGGTCACGTGGTGTGGAAACACTCTAGACCTCGGGGCAGCCTGGCAGCTTGCTCAGGATTTAAGCAAGGATTAGGCATACCCATAACACCCCAAAAAGGAATCTGCTCCCAAGACTGGTAGGCGATGGCCTACCCCCTTCTAGCCTGTACCCACCAACCCTTTGGCCCAGCCTCTCCCTAGAAGGTACGTACATTTAAGTAATCTTGCCTCTGGTTCTTTTTAATTTTCTCTAGTATGGCCAAGTTTTCTTTTCCGATGCCATCATCTTCAGATTTCTTACCCTCAGCTGGTTCTTCCTCTTTCATTTCATAGTGATCTAGGTCTTCTGTGTCCTGGGGGAGGTATGGAGTGGGAGTGGGGCAGAGGAGAAAAGACACCGACACAGGTTGTGGAGAGGGGCCATCACCTTCCCAGTCCTACTTGGTCCAGAGCCGCAAGTTAAGGAACAGCGCTCTCTCCAGGAGGCTGCGAATGCAGCACCCTTTCTGTTTCTACAACAATTTCCAGCCCCGTTCCCCCCACGACCTAAAGGACAAGGCCAGTCTCCCCTCCCATTCATTTCTCGGCAGAACTACTCAAGGACCTAGGGACAGCAAGCAGGGAGGACTCGGTCCTCTCATTTCCCAGAATTACTCTGCTCTAACCGTTTCTAAGACTCTCCCTTGGCAGCAGCAGCTCTTAATTCCTAGAATGACTTTGTGCTGACACTATGACTCAAGGCTCATGTTTCACCAGGTGACTGTTGTACACAGGAGTTCTCAGGACTCCAGGTCTAAAGGAGAAACCTGCACCAGAAACCTCACGCCCTCCTAGGTGCATGAACTGATGCAAGGTACACAAGAGGCACCCAGTGCCGCGAGGGAAATGAGGAAGGGGGTCCAGAAAGGGAGCTGGTAGAGGTCAGGAACAGAACCAGCCCCTTATTCACCCTGCTCCAACTGAGCTAGCAGTTCACTGTGCACGGGAGAAGAGCCCATATTCAGGGTTTGAACCCTCTGTGAGATGCTGAAGGGATGGCACAGAAGGTGCTCTACTGTCTGACAGGAGTAAGCTTCATGTGTCGGAAGTCCTTCATGTGTCTTAAGACCTTAATAAAGTTCCAGAACCTGGGACGTTAATCCAATGCGAGGGCACAAAGTGATCAGTGATGTCCTGACTCTAGCAGGACATGGTAATGCTGACCTAATATTACATCAACCAACATCTAATGAATGTTGGGTACTGTACTTGTGGTACGCACACTAGCTCAGTTATTCTTACAACCACCATGCCATTATGTTGTCATTGCCCACATTTTACAGATGAGGAAGCTGAGGTCTAGTGAGGGTCATCCAAAGTCAGTCATCTCTTAGCAGAGCTAAAATGTGAATCAAATTCTGTCTGGCCCTGAAGCTCAAGTTCCTAATTGTAATGTTACACTCTGCAGAAGTATCTTTTCAGACAATGTATCGGATAAACTGGCACTTCTATACTGCGTGAAACATTTTATGTGCAATGCCTTATTTAATCTTCAAGACAACTATATATAGCAGATGTCTGAAGTTACTCTGTTACTGTTTGGTGTAAGCAGATCTGCACTTGACTGTCTTCAGTGGCTGGATGTGGGTGCCCTGTCTCCTCTATTGCCCGGCCACCCCTCCGAGTCAGTAAATCTGTCTTTACTCCTTTGGCACTTTTCTCTCCCAAGTTCTAGACCGGAGCTCGTGTACTGTGGGCGCTCAGTGCTGCTGGCCAAAAGAGCTTCCTGCCACTGCCGCCTCAGGTGGCAAGCCTACCTCAGGCATCTCTTCATCTTCATCTTCTGAAGACACGTCTTCCTGTGTGCACTGCAGTGGGGAAAGGAAAGGTGGGCGATCAGAGCCCCAGTGGCGTCCCAGGATGCGGCCTCTGACTGACTCCCTGAGCCTCCAGGTCTAGAAGCCATGTGCCTGTCCATAATGCGGCCAGCTTCATCTAAGTGGATGCAGCAGCTCAGGGAATGACTCCACTAGCAGCCCATTACTCTCCTCCTAGCGTATGCCAAAGAATGAAAGCAGGGAAATGGCCGTTTCTGTCACCCACCTCACAAATCCCAGTTTAATTTCCATAAGAATGTCTCCTTTACTCAATTGTCTTTTGACCGATATTGCATTCTTGGTTTTTAACAAGGGGCCTGAGATCCCAATGCTCTCCAACTGCTACTGGTAAAAGTCTGCCCCTTCCTCTCCACACCAGGGATACTGCCCACAAGAGTAAGTTCCGATAGGAAGCGCTCCTATTGGGGTCCCATTCAAGCTAGATCCCCACCTGCACAAGAGGTCAAGGGTCACAATGCGTGTGTGTTGGGAGTGGGTAGGGGTGGAGAAGCTACTGCAGTCTACACGAGCACTGTCTGGGGTGGCTGCACCAGGCCGGAGCTGCTCCGCTGCTCACCTGCTCTGCTGGCAAGGGCTGATCGAGCATCTCCACATCCGGGTGCTGAGGGAGGTTATAGAGTTTACACAGGTCGGAGATGATCCTCTTCAGATGCTGCAGTAACTGGGGGTAGGGATCACAGGGACATCAAATACTCCTTCCCCACCCCGATCTGGACAGGTACATGAACAAGCTCTTAGCTCAGACCCCAAATGGGTACTGGGTTCCCTAACCCTGATGGACCGTGTAGCTGTGGGGAGCATTTACTGGGCCGATCCTGGGACCGGTGCGGGTGTCTCTTTCTGGCTTCAGTAATCAAATCCCCTAAGAAATCTGCCTCCGAAGTTCAGCCTACTGTACCACCCGCTTTCCAGATATGTCCCCCTTTCACAGGTCGTCTTCAAGACATGGGCCCCACCTCAACACCCTGGCCCCCTCACCAGAGTATTCCCTTTCTTTATGTCCACCAGCCTCTCCAACACAGCAGCCAAGTTAGGGTCATCAGACTCCACCGACCAGATTGGGGGCACAGCAGGGTATGACTCCTAATGGGAAAAGAGCAGGGACAGCAGTCAAGACAGGCAGCTGTGAGAAAAGCTAGATTTTGCTTGCCCTCTGCTCCCCAAAACTAGTCCCTCTGCTCTTCCCCCAGTTCATAAAAGCCCAGCTCAGCAGGTCAATATGTAACCAAGCAGCTTTCCAACACAAATCCTGGACCATGAGAAGAGGAACGAATCACCTCACCACAATCACACTGATGTGAAAAAGAGGCTATAGATCACTTTCGGTTTGGCTAGGAAAGGAGGGATTAAAAACTAGATTGTATCTGCAGAGCCTAAAAGTGAAAAGGTAGCAGGAAGAATTTGCACAGGACCCCTCAAAGGCCAGTTCGCCCCACCTCTGCCTTAGGAACCCACCACCCTCTTCGTCCAGGCGTAGGCTGCAGGGCTCCACATGGCAGGCTGGAAGAAAGAAGCCTACGCGGCTAACATTCCCAGCATTCCTGAGCCATGGTGCCAAATGCGGCCGGACCAGACTCCCCCTCTGCCTACATCGAGGGGGCCAGTTCGCACCAAGCTCCCTTTACAGGGGCCACAGAGTCTAACTGAGAACCTTCTAAATTAACTTCTTTTCAGAGACAAAGACAGTGGATGGCCTCTGGCAACTGGAAGGGCAGCTAGAATGGGGCAAACCTACCCTTAAGGAATTAGAAACTTCATTCAGGAACAAAATTAACTCCTGAGGTTTCTACACATGCCAAGGAAACTATATCCACCTTTACTGGGGGTTTTAGCTCCGCCAGGGCTCTAACCCTCAATGCTGACGGGGAAAACAAAGATGCTCGAGTCTTCGCCTAAGCCACAGCTACTCCTCCAATCTTAACTTTCTACTTTAGTAAGAAGAAAGGTGGTGGGATGGGGATGGAAGGAATAAAGAAAGAAAAAGTGGGACACCTGAGTTTTGGTGGGGTGCCACCCCATCCCAGCTGAGGCCTGCCTCACCAAACCTTGACCTAGTTTGATGGAGGAAAGGGATAGAAAACAGGAACCAGATAAAATGAATTCAGGCCCCAAAGTACTACCTAACTCTCAAGCTTCTGTTCCCCCCGACTACCCCCGTTTGCAGTCTGCCTGCCTGGATAAAGGGCTGCCCCCTGGCTCTGGAACCAGTGCTCCAGCTGGGCGAACGCTACCGCAGCAGGTAGCACCAGCCACTCTAAGGGCCACACCGCACAGTATCAGATCTTCCTGGATTACCAGAAGCCAACTGTCTTCAAGGGACATAGGAGGGTGGACTGGGCGGGAGACATGTGAGCGTCTCCGAGTCCAGCATGCCTAGGGTGGGGCGATGTTCACTGAGGAGAAAAGGAACTGTTACTGTTTAGAATGGGACAGCCTCAAACATGACCAGCCACCATTACCGGGAAAGGCAACAAACCACCCAGGACAACTGGATATCCACGGGGAACAGGAGGGGAGTGGCAGATCTGCTACCAGCTGGGGCAAAGGAGAGTTAGAGGTTACACCAGAATAAAAGGGGATCCAAAGGAAAGGAAGAAGAGTCCGGGTACTGCAAACTACCACTTGGTGAAATTCAGAGGGCAAAGAGGGGCTGCATGGAAGATGCCTGGGCAGGGATCCCACAGGTGGCAGGCAACGTCCTAAGTTAAAGGTACTACTGAGAAGGGGGCATCACTGAAATGTGCAGAGTCCCAGCCAAGTCGCTCCAGCTGAGGTCAGTGCAGAGGCCTGAACCTCGAGATGAGAGTGAGGGGGAAGAAAAGGGCATTCGGAGGTGGCAAGGTAAAGTGACGGAGCACCCCAAATCGTGAACCCTGGGGTGTGGGTGGGTCAGTGGGAAGGGGTAGTGGGGGCGCCATATGTCGGGTGTCTCTCACTATGAAGATCAAGGTAGAGATTCCGGGTGCTCGGCAGAACCTCAAGCAGCAGAAACAAACGTAACCTGGAGAAAAGGAGCGAGCCCCAAGAGGGGATTCGGCCTCCCAGCTCTTCTGAGATCAAAAAGCCGCGTGGGGTGATCCTGAGTCCCTGACAAGGGGCCCCGCGAGAGGCGCACACAAGGGGGTCCTCACCGTGATGTTGCAGTGGATGCGGACGGGATCCCCAGGCACCGACCCCCGTGAGGGGAGATGCGGTCCAGGCGCGGCCCCCGCCCCGGCCCCTCCAGCCCCAGCCAGCAGGAACTCGCAGCTCAGCTCGTCCAGGCAGGCGCTGGCAATGCGGAAGCGCTCGTGGCCGCGGTGGAAGATGGACTCGAGCAGCTTCAGCTCCCGCCTCAGGCAGGGCCCCGGCCCCGAGCCCCCGCCTGGGCCGCCCCCGGCCCCCGGCGCCGCCCCCTGGCCCCCCAGCTGCTGCCCCGGCCCCGGCTGCTGCTGCCCCTGCGGCTGCGGCTGCTGCATCCTCCGCTCCGCTCCGTTCCGGGGCCGGCGGGCCGGGAGCCTCCGGCCTCCGCTCCGGGCTCCGCCGCCGCCGCCGCGCCGCCGCCGCCGCCGCGGTCCGCACTTCCTGATCCCCCCTTCGCCAAGATGGCGCCGCCGCCACCTCCGGGACAGGGTCCCCCCTCCGCTCGCCGTACCCCCCCAGCCACCGGAAGCCGCGCGCCACTCCTCCTCCTAGTCCGCAGCCCCGCCTCCGGCCTCCTTCACGTGACCTCTCCGCGCTGGCCTCCTTCACGTGATCTTTCCTTCTTTTCCCACCCCCTTGTTCTCCACTGCCACTCTCCGCAAGTGACCCGGGGCTTTGGCCTCGCGGGTCTCAGTGCCTCAGTGCGTGTTTACGTATGGCGGGCGTGCGTGCGTGCGTGCGACGGCCCTTGTCCGCTCTCCCCCTTCACATGACCCGGCGCCGCGTGCTCCCAGGGGCTACCCGCGCGGGACAGTGTTTCCTGTTCTGGGCCCTTTTCCCTGCCTCTCCCCATTGCGGTCGTTGGCAGAGAAGAAAGAGTGGGAGCTTCTGTCGTCGCAGTGCTGCCTTAATCCTGTGCCCCCACCCTGGTCCTCGGCACAGAGCCCCCAAGTCCCTGCCCCCGTGGGGGTGGGCATGCTCCGTCGTCACACTGAGTGAGGGGCGAGTGGCTGGGGAAGGAGCCAAGGAGTCATGAGTCTTGGATCGTCGTCCAGGCCCTAATGGCTAGTTCGTTGTGTGACATTGTGTTAACCATCTTCCCTTAGTTTCCTCATCTGTGCAATGACCCTGATGCGAGTCATGATTGCTCTGCCTACTCCCAAAGATGCGATGCCTGATGCACTGAAGGGTCGTGTGATAGCTAGATCGCTGGTCAACCATGTATGAGGGGTAGCTTATAGCTGACTCTTGGCACTTATCAGACCCACGGGGTCTGGATAAAGTTGAGGGAGGGACAGCTTGGGCAGTGGAATGGAAGTTGACAGGCCCTGCGCACCACAATCTCCCTACCAAGCTTAAAAGGCTGTAACACCTCGTCTCAGTAGTCGCAAGTAGGCGGCAGTGCCCCAGGGCTTTCGCTAGGTGGCACTATCACAAAGGACAAAGCTGGCTGAAGTTCTAGCGATCCGGAGCCGTGTTCTTCAGGCGAAGGCCAGCTTGTTAGCCTGTGGTAGGGCCGGATGAGTTATGCTGTGCCGACTTGTCACTTAAGCCACTGGCAGATTGCCATCTTCCTCTCTTCCACGTGGACCGAAATGCGTGACCCTTTGCTGGAAGACGACCTTGGTGCTCAGTGCCGCGTTAGTCTTTCATCTACTCAGTGACAGTTGATACAGGCCTCCTTTGGTTAAGTCGGGCTCTGGGCATTGAAAGATGATTGAGACATGTCTCCTTCAGGGAGCACAGAGAGTTAACTGCATGTCACTTTTGTGTCTGTTTCTGCTAGTCGGTAGCGTAAAAAGCTGTTGTAGAAATTCCCGTTTATTGAGCACTTCCTAAGCCAGGGTATCTTGCAAATATTTATCCCCCACTCCCCAAACAACATTGCAAAGTGAGCATTTTCTATTCCTGTTTTACAAGCTGGGGAAAGGAGTGACTGCCCAAGGATATACAAATAGTAAACAGTGTTTTGGGTGTGTCTCCAAACTCAACGTCCTTCTACCCCACTCTGCCTTCTCTGACCTTCCTCTGATACTTTCTTTTTTCTAAGCCTCACCCCTAATTCTGTCTCTGGGTCTCCCATCTGGGCAAGTGGAGAAGAAAATCTGGGTGCTTCTTCATCTGGCACCGGTGGGAGCTTCAAACCAGGCAAGCCCATGCCTGAATGCGTGAACCCCTATCTGGGCCCCACCCCCGCCACCTATTTTTGCCTATGAGAGCTGACTATGTGAAAAGCACTTACAGCAGCTCTGGGTATGTAGTAAGGGCCATGAGTAGCTAGTCATCATGACTGTTGTGATTGCTGTTGTTGTTGTTGGTGGTCTCACAACTGGAGAAAAGGACTGGATGCCCCTGCCGGCCCCCCCCCCCAACACACACACTTGGGACTGTCGCTTCAACCCTGAGCCAGTCCTGGAAAGGGCCCAGAGAGATTTACCGTCCCAATCTCCACTTTTCGATAGATATTAGATATGGCTGCTTACTCATTTGCATTGTGGACAACAAATTCCTAAACAAGGAATTCTTGGACACGAGGACCTGACTTCACATCAACCCCTCAGTGAAACTTTTCCTGATTTGCTCACATAGTGTTCATCACAAACACTGCTTCCAGTGCGGTTCTATGGCCCTACCCCGTCGAAGCATTTGCCATTCTGTACTGAGTCCTTACATATCTTGTCTGTTGTTCCCACCAGCCTGTCCGCCTCTTATGGGTAGGAACTGTGCAGGCTCATTTGGGTAAGCCCTTCCTCTGTCTCTTTCGCTCCAAGTCGGCCTTCCGAAAGTGTAGCTCTTTGTTTCTCCTTTTCCGGCAGCCATGTTTTTCCAGACCCTGCACAGCCCAGGCTTATGCAGACTGCGAAAAGTGAAAATGAGGTTGGTTCTCCCACACAGCCAGAAAGCACTGTAGTCATTTCTTGATAAACTTTTCTTTTATTTATAGTATTTTAATCATCATCCAGGTATCTGCAGGACTTGGAAGTCTTGTATTCCTTAGACTTCCTATCCCAATGTATAACTCATGGTGGGAAGCTAATTAATGAATAAATGAGCCCAAGATGTCTGGAAACCTCCCTCTGCCAAAGGGGTGTTTAAAACTGATGGCTTTTCTTGCAGAGGTAGACACGCGGCAGTTGCTTGCTCGCTCCATGTGCGCTCTCTCTCTCTCTCTCTTTCTCTCTCTCTTGGGCTTTATCAAGAGATTTTCTTGCCACTTGACTCTAACTCTTACCCAAGAAACCCACGACTGCAGCCATTTGGAAGATCTTGAATTCCATATTTTATAAAGGGCGTTAATTAGAATACAACGAGGTGATGAGGTAGTCCCACACTTTTGCCCAGACACCAAGTCCCCAGCTGAGGAAACTCAAAAGTGGTGGTCACTTCAATGGGGCCTGTCTCCCGACTCTGCTCCTCTGCTCGGGACCTCAGCTCTCTGGCTGAGGGAGCCCTCCAACAGAAGCCTAATGTGGAGTCCTTTCTGGGGGTTTTCTGAAATATGGAGGGAATGGGCATTAGAAATGGAATGAAAGTGGCGAAATGTTCATTTGATGAATTCTTGAGTGCTAGGGAAACGAGAGTGAATAAAACAAAAATCGCTGCCCTTGTGGAGCTTCCATGCTGCTGGGGGAACGGCCATGACAAAGGTGGACTCCACGGAGTCCACTGACGCCCTAGGTGTCAGAGGCGACGAAGAAGTATCTACCGAGCACCCACTACATGTGAGGCCCCGGGGATGCAGCCTTAAATGAGACAGAACCAGTCCTCGCCTTTTCTGTGTGTTCAGCCTGGCAGAAGGTCGGACGCTTCGTGACTTGAGGCACACCCAGTCACTTAATTGCAGTTATGGGAGGCGCCTCAAAGAAGGCCAAGGCTGGATATCTGGGAGCGTGTCCCTGAACAAGTGACATGCTAAATTCTGAAGGATAAGTGCAATTACCTATGGTGGGGGGTGGGGGGCTGGACACTGACACAGGCAGAAGGGACAGCATACGCAAAAGCTTTGAGGTAGAGCTGCGGCAAGTTGGAGGAACGGAAAGAAGGCCTGACCTGTGTCCAGGGAGATGGGGAGAGAGAGACACGTTAAGTAGGCAAGGGTTAAATCTTGGCAGGCGTTAAAAATGTCTTGGCGGACATGTTTGGGAACCTGGGCTTTAAGATCAAGGAAGAACGAAAGATCTCTAGAACTGTGAGAAGCTCTGAAAGCCTGGGCAACTGACAGTAGCACCTCCAACAGAGAATGAGCTCTCGAAGGAGAGCTGAGTGTTGTGGGAAGGGTGGAGCTTTGGGTGGCAAATATGCTGAGTGTGTGGAGGGGAGGGGCCGTGGGACATTCTCCTGGGGACATCCAGTGGGGTATGAGTTCTGAGCTCAGGAGAGAGGCACAGCCAGAAAAATTCATTAGAGAGTCAGCTACACGTATTCTTGAATCAGAGCGTAAAGGGCGCAGCACAGCTGAGTGGAAAGACCGTGGACTAGGCAGTCAGGCAGAACTGAATTTGGATTTGACTTCCTTTGCTTTGCTAATGATGTGACCTTGGTATAGTTATTTAATTTCTGTGAAACTCAGCTTCCTTATCTGTGAAATGGGCACGATACTCTTCTGCCTTGCAGGGTGGGTTATTGTTCCAGTTTAGAAGAAATGAGGTATGTAAAATGATTAACACTGATGGGCACACAACACCTTGCTCAGCAAATGCTAGATACTAGTGTTGCTATGATTACTGTCACTGCTACAAAGTCAAGATGTTTACAAAACACAAATGTTTACTAGTCACTTAGTAAACATTTATGGGGCTATGGCATGTGTCTGACACTGGTTTAAATATCAACATCCAACAGTGGACAGATAAGATAGATCCCTGCTCTGGTGGTGCTTATTTTCTAATGCAGAGTCAGATACTAAAACAAGTGACCAGAAGAGGGCCCGGTAAGTAGCCGCAAGGAATTAGAGTAGGGTCGTGTGGGAGAGAATGACTCAGGGAAACTTTAGGTCCACTAATCAGGGGAGGTCTCCCTAAGGAGGCGGTGTTTGAGCTGAGATTTGAAGAAGAGAAGGCAGGCATGGCAGGGGCAGGGAAGAGCATTCCAGCAAGGAGGGCAACGACCTCCGAGACCCTGTGCGCAAACAAAGGTGGCATGGGCTGGAAGTAGGAAGCTAATGATGTACTGGTCTGGGCTTTGAACCCCAGCTCTGCCAGCTGTTAACGGTGTGACTTAGCCAACACGTACTTCGAGTTTCACCTCCGTAACATGGAGATCATAAGAGTATCTACTGCATAAGGCTGGTGGGGGGGTTAAGTGAGGTAACACATGAAAAGGGCTTAGAATGGTGCACTAGGAAGAGCTCGGTGTTTCAGAAAATAGAGAGGGGATCGACACTGAGTCTAGTGAAAGAAGAGAGAAGTGGGGTAGGAGATGAGGCCAGTGAAAAAAGCAAGGGCTGGATTATAGAGACCACTGCAAGTTGTTTGGGTTTTATTCAAAGTACAGTGGGAAACCATTGAATGATTTTTAAGCCGCGAGTGGCATGATCTGATTTTAAAGGATCATTCTGGCTGCTGTATATAAAAAGAATGGAAGGGATTTTTGTTTCTCCCAAAGGTCATGTGTTATCAGAATAAGCGGATGCTCTTATCTGGGGCAGAGCATCATCCTTCTCCTTTGACTTGCTCCCAGATGGTTAGCACTCGTCACTGACTCCACCAACGTGTCCTGAGCAGCTGTGCTTTGTCAGGCACTACAATGGGCCCCGGGGGTGCAGGCAAATAAGATACAGTCCCTGTGGGTAGCTTAGCTTCATTCCTGGTACAGAGGAGGGGTTCCTTATGTGACAGCTGCGACCCATCTTACTGTTTTTGTTGCATTTCTTACCCCTACCCTCAGGAACACACGGTAACAGATGAGTGGGGGCCAGATGTGATCAACTGGAATACAATGTGGCAAGCACCATCACAGTGATCAAGGATGGTAAGATCCTTGCAGGGTGATATCAGTCAGGGTTAACTCCCAAGAAAGAATGTGACAGGAGTTCCTTAGATGGAAATGCAGGACATTCTGAAAGAACTGGGCCTTGAGGTGGAAGGAGGTTGGGAAGAAAGGCCCTAAGACAAGAGGAATGACTCAGGAGGAAAGAGGAAGACCAGGAGGGCATGGGCAAGACTGCAGAGATGTCGACGGTGGGCACTTTAGCCTGAGGCCCCCGGGGAACCTCGCTAGTGTTAATCCCTCTGGAGGTCGGATGAAACAATTATTTAATTATTTAGCAACAAATAGGTGAACAATCAAAAAACTTTAATGCTTTGAACCAGCGGTTTCATTTTGAAATTATATTACAGATATGTGACAAAATGCACCTATAGTGCCCTATATGCAACTGTTTAAAAGTCATTGAAGAACACTTGTTGGCATGAAGAGATGTTTGAGAAATAGTGAATGAAAAACGAGGCTACAAAGCTACAGTGTATTCCTTTAAAAAATAAATTAAAATGTAAATGACTTAGTTATGTACTCAAATGCATATATTTGTATGCCCAGAATGTTCATAGAAATATTTTTAATAGTAAAATAGGAAACAACCCAAATAAACGGTGCTGTATTCACACAGTGGAATATTCTACAGCAATGAAGATGAATAAACTGCAATTACATCCAACAATGTCCGTAAGTTAAAAAGTATGAAAGGTTGTGATTTCATTCACATGAGATTCAGCGGCAAAGGCCATCTGTCCTCTTAGAAGTCAGAATAGTCTTTATTATTTTTTTATTTTTATTTATTTATCTTTAGAGGGGAAGGGAAGGAGAAAGGGAGAGAAATATGAATGTATGGTTGCCTCTCATGCGTCCCCTGCTGGGAACTGGCCTGCAACCCAGGCATCTGCCCTGACTGGGAATCGAACTGCGATCATTTGGTTCGCAGGCCCACGCTCAATCCACTGAGCTACGCCAGCCAGGGCCCTAGTCTTTATTTTTTTAGTCAGTTTTTAAATTGTGGGAAAACACACGTAACATACAATTTGCCATTTTAACCATTTTGAAGTGTGCAGCTCAGTGCCATTCGGCACATTCATAGTGCTGTGTGACTGTCACCTCTGTCTAGTTCCCGACCTTTAAGCAGGACCCATGGAGCAGTCGCTTCCCTTTCCTGCCCCCATGGTGGACTTTCGAAGTGGAGAGAATAATGATGGGGGTGGACCTATTGGGGACACTTCAAGACATTACTAATGTTCTGTTTTTAAAAATATGGGTGAAAATGATACGGCTATTTTCGTGTTGTGAAAATGTATCTAGTTGTATACTTGTAATTTATATACGTTTGTATATATGTTATATCTAAGTACACATAAATGTGTAGACAAATGGGTTGTGATGCTTTTCAAAAGAAAATGTTTCTTACCATCAGAAGCAAAGGGAGTGCCACACCAAACCTTGCCTGGTCCCTATTTTGCCTCAGAGCTGATAATTCTGTATCTGTCCATCACCCTGCATGGTCCCCTCTCCCTGCGTCTGCCTGTCTTTCTGGTGGGTATGGAAGGAGTGTGTGTGGGAGATGAGGGAGAGAGGGTGTTCCAGTTCCCTTGGACACAGGGTGTTGTGCAAAGAGGACTCATTCCCTGCCAGGCTGGAACTAATCATGACGTGAAAGCTGGGGAATTCGACGTAGAGGCCAAGGTGAACAGGCTGCTTGACTGGCCCAAAGGAGCATCAGGAAGCAACCAAGAGCTTCAGGAAAGCAAACGATCCTCCAGTCTGTCAAATGAGACACAAGCAACTACCCCAGAGAGAGATTTTCATAAAGGAAGCCTTCTTCAGTCATCCAGCACCCACCAAGAGAAGAAAGTACTGAGCAGCATCTGTGCATAAAGCCCCTGTCCCTCTCTTTCAGAAGTGCCTTTAAGCCACCCTTGTCATACTGGCTTACTCGGTTTTCAAATCTCAGTTTTAATCTCCATGCCCTCCAGACAGAGGCACTAGTAATCTCTCCCTCCTCTGTGCTTCCATAGCTCCTTGTTTATATCTCTACTATGCAGCCACCATATTGTGTAGTAAGTCTTTGTTTCCAAACTGTGATCTCCTTCATGGCTGGACTGGGTCTTTTTGATCAGTGCATCCTCAACATCTATGCAGTAGATACTCAACAAATGTTGATCTGATTACTGCAGGTAATCAG
>PVKM010018098.1:0-25189 GCA_004027735.1 Carollia perspicillata
TCTATTGCTTCCCATATGCTCCATGACCAGGGGTCGAACCCACAACTTAGGTATGTGCTCTGATCTGGAATTGAACTCACATCCCAGGCATGTGCCCTGACCAGGGACTGTATCTGCAACCTTTTGGTGCATGGGACAATGCTCCAACCAACTAAGCCATCTGGCCAGGTGCTGGTTGGATATTTTTGATGTAGTTACAAAATCACCACTGCTATTTGAATTTTAGTAGTCATTAAAAAATTTATTTTGTTGTGGTAAAATACATATAAAATTACCATGTTAACCATTTTTAAATGTATAGTTCAGTGGTGTTAAGTACATTCCTGTTATTGTATAACCATCATGGTCATCTATCTCCAGTACTCTTTTCATCTTGCAAAACTGGAACTCTGTGCCTTTTAAACAACTCCCCATTCTCTCCTTCCGTCTTTCCTGAAGAGGGAAGAAAGCACCCATCCAACTCTCTATTGCTATGAATTTGACTATTCTGGATCCCTCATATAAGTGGAATCATGCAGTGTTTGTCTTTTGTTAATGGCTTATTTCACTTAGCATGATGTCCTCAAAGGTTCATCCTTGTAGCATGTGCCAGAATTCCTTTTTTTTTTTTGCATGTATATATTACATTTTGCTTACCTGTTCATCCATCCATGGCTGTTGTAAGTTGCTTCCACCTTCTGGCTACTGTGAATAATGCCTGCTGTGAGTATAACTGTGCATCCATGTCTTAAGACCCTGCTTTTGACCCTGGTCAGTGTGGCTCAGTTGGTTGGAATGTCGTCTCATACACCTAAAGGTCACAGGTTTGATTTCCAGTCTCAGGGCACATGCCTAGGTTGCGAGTTTGGTCCCCAGTTGGATCCTGTGCAAGAGGCAGCTGATCCCTGTTTCTTACATCAGAGTTTCTCTCCTTCCCTTCCCCTCTCTCTAAACTCAATAAGCATGTCCTCGGGGGAGGATTTAAAAAAAAAAGACCCTGCTTCAATTCTTTTTGATATATAGCCAGAAGTGGATCATATGTGATTCTGTGTTTAACTTTTTAAGAATCATTAGTCATTAAAATTTTTTTTATCATCGATTTTAATATTTCTGTTATTTCTTAAACACATGTATTGTCTTCTCTGAACATTTGGGGGAAAATACCTTTCTAATTAGTGATCTCAGAACAGTAGTATGTTTAGAATTTTCATGATGAAAGAGGAGGAAAATCAAAGGCCTGTAGCACTTGAGACTCGGTAAAATCATCCATTTTGAAGAAAATTCATCAACGTTGGCAGTCGTCAGAATCAGGGGAATTCTGCAAGGCTACCCTCCCTTCTACCCTGGGAACTATTAAAAAGTGGGTGAGAGCTCCTGAGGGAAGAGGAATGAAGTTGGGGTGCACGCAGCGTGGTGCTTATTTTTCTTGGTGGCTTTTTGGTCTCATTAGTGAGATGGATGTTGTCCTTCATGATGGGCAAACCAGGAAGATGGCAGGAGTGAAAACTGAAGGTGGCAGAATTCACACTGTGTTTTCTGTGATTGGAGTCTGTTTCAGGAAAGGTAAGCCTAGCCTATAAGTACCTGGCAAAAGGCTAGAGAACCAAGGAATTAACATTGAATTTGTAGGTCAAATTGAACTTTTCAGTGACAAGAATAATACTCACGAATTATAGACTCTTGAAAGAACTAGCCTTACCTGGAGAACTGACCCAGAAGAGAGTTACGATTTCGAATTTATGCAAGTTAAAAAGCCATAGATGTCAGTATCTGCTTGAGGTATTTTCTTAAAGCGACAATAGCAAGAAGGCTGACAGACTTGGTAAAAGAATATGATCTTATTGTTCACTGGCTCGCTACCTACTCCAGATGTTCACAACTCTTTAGCATATGTGTAGGCATTGCAAATTGCCTACACATATAATTTGAATATAATAAATCAAAATATTATTTAAATGATGTGATGATTGGAAAAATTTACTTCTCATTAGTAAAAATAAAAATTCAACATAGGAAGCTAACAACTGATCAAAAAAGAGGTCACAGGAATTGAATCCAGTACCATATCAGAAACAGAAATATTTGCTAAGTATGAAATAATGGATGATGCACCAGTAAAAGGTGAATCAATTCCCGTAACATTATTTTTATCTGAATATGTGCCAACTGCAACAGTTAGAGATGTAAACAAAGTTTTTCAGTAAGGTATTTTTGAGTCTAGTCCTTTTTGATGATAAAAGACAGAAGGTATTTTAAACAGCAGATCATTTTATGGAGAAAACCTCCTGAAAAACCGAGGAAATAGAACAAACAAACTTTCACCAGTGATTTGAATCACAAGAATCTCAGGCAACTGCTGAACAGCCTGAAATGTGAACTGAATAGGAGAAAGAAAGAGAAACAAAAACCTCATAACCGTTGAGATGAAGTTAAGCACGTTAAAGATGGTTGCAACATGTAGGGGAAAAAAGGCCAGAGTCCATTTATAATAGTCTTCCTTTTCCTTACAGCGATGCACTTATTTTATGATATTATGTAACAAAATCTTCTTCATATACATGTATTTAAAAAAGTGATTTCTTTGAAACATTGAAACTTTTCTTAAGCTGCCTGGTTTTTGTAATGCACACTTTGACTTGATGATAAGCATTCATATACATCAGTATAAACATTAAAGATTTTCATATGAGTAGCCTGGTATTTGTAATTTTGCTTTCTGTACAATTTTTATTATAAATCCATTCTTTTTTAATGCTAATGATTATATATTATTCTCTACTTGCAAAATTAATTATTTTGTGTTTAAATAAAATTAGAAAACTGGAGTGGTCCTATGTCCTGCAGAGATTGAAAACATGGAATCTCAGTATTTTTGAGTAATACATTTATGGCTTTTTTTATCCTCTCCTGAGAATATGTTTATTGATTTTAGAGAGAGAGGGGAAGTGGGGGGGGAGAGAGAGTACGGGAGAGGGACAGAGGGGGAGAGAGAGAGAGAGAGAGAGAATCGATTGCCGCTAGCACATACCCAACCAAGGGTCAAACCCACAAACTTGGTGTATGGGATGGTGCCCCGACCCGCTGAGCCACCCGGCCAGGGCTGCATTTTGTTTTACATGCACATTTGAGAAATGCGTATGGAATATTTCACTGTAGGTCTTTCTGAGTCTGCTATTCAGTGGCTTTCTGAATTTTATTCTCTTTGAAGTCTTCTCTGGTAAGAATATTTCTTTTTTTCCCCAAGGTATTATGTAGCACGTCATTGCTGCCTTTTTAATTTTGCTACTACTATCCAGCAGGTACACGGTATGTTTTCTGCAATGTGGAATTGACTCTATGTTGGCATTTTAGAATTTGATAAAACTATATAATTTTTTCATTAATACTTTGATTCTTTTTAAATTTAAGGAATCTTTTTATCATAGACACACAAATGTAATTTTCTTGACTTCATAGATATTCTCTTCCCTGTTCAGGGGACTATTTGAGGATGGGGGATTCAGGTGGACTTGTTAATGAGCATGTAGTTATCCAGATTTGGACAACTTCATGTTTGTTAAATTGGAACTTTGGCTTGTTCAAACTCAATTTTAAATTTCATCCACTCTGTTTAATTTTTTTTAACACTAAATTTAAGTCATTTGTTCAAAGCCTGTAAAACAGAAGGCTGCAGTTCTCTGTTCAAATGCATAAGGTCTGATATTGAATCACTTACTGTGGAGTAGAGACTCAAATGACAAAGCCTGTTGTGTGAAACTGTTTTCATTTATGGTTCATTGGTTTTTGTACCAATATTTTTCATACGCTTCAGTGCAAGTCTTGTCAGTTAACTTTATGAGTAAATTAAGTAATCCAAATTATATTCTTTAAACTTTTTTATTAGTATGGCATTTTGATAAAATGGTCAGTCACCAACTTCTTTACTGGCAAAAGACCCCATGTACCAAGTGCTGGAAAATTTATTTTAAATGTAGATATCTGTGAATGCTAATGTTTTTTTTTCATGTAAGTACCTGTTCAGAGTTTCAAAGTTTATAAATTCCAAATATTTTTGTAGTTACTTGCATGTAGTCATCTAGAATATATTTCAAGAAAATGTGAAAAACTGTTGTATTTAACTAGCCTCAAATTGTGTGACCATGATATGTAATAATGAATTTGAAAGCCCTGGCCAGGTGGCTTAGTTGACTGGAGCGTCATCCCACATAGCAAAAGGTTGGAGGTTCGATTCCCTGTCAGGGCACATACATAGTTTATGGGTTTGATCCCCAGTTGGGGTGCCTATAGGAGGCAGCTAGTTGATGTCTCTCTCTCTCTTCCTCTCTCTTCCCCCTCCCTCCCTGTCTCTCATCCTTCCCCTCTCTCTAAAAATCTATAAATATATCATTGGGTGAGAAAAATATTTTTTTAAAAATTTGAAGCAGTAAAAAAAGAAAATGGAGGAGAGAGAGGATGAACAGGGCCCTGGTGGTGGCTGGTGGTAAAGCTGCCCAGTGCTGAGGTGCCGAGCCTGGCCCAGAAGGAACAGCAGTGTTCTGGTTCAGGCATGCTTTTTTGGTAATTGCACTCTGACTCTCTCCAAAAGTGAAAAGCATGTCGCTGCCCACCAAGTCTTTACCACTGCCCATTTCTATCTTTTTGTGGACGTGTGGATGTAAATAGGTAATGACTCAGTTAACTTGGCATCCTGCCCAGAGAACCTGGGGTTAAAGTTTAGGAAAACAGCCTCTTCATGCTAAGGGTATGGTCAGAAATGTTGGAATGGTTGTCAGGCTCTGTTTTGTTGACATATATTCACTCCCCTTCCCAGAGAATGGCTTTAGAAGGGTGCCTTTGGGGTCATGAGCCTGGTGACTATGGGTTTGTCATGAACACTGCTGTGCTCACTGCTGAGGGGCTTACGACACGGCAGAGCAAGGCTCATACTGGTGGGAGCAGTGAGGATGAGATGGTGCATTGTCACCCCAGGATCAGACAGGATTTAACTTGTCAGACAATTCAGAACTGGCAGAACATGGGGTCACTGGCCCAGCCTGCATGCTTCACAGCAGAGCTTCCGGCCCAGAGCTTTCCAGTATGCCATCACTGAAAATCCCAGAGTGGGCAGGGTGTCTGGGGTTGGGCAGGGGCCTCCAGAAAGAGAATGGAAGGAGGGAGGGAATAAATGATTAGTCCTCAGATTTTCATGCAGGAAATATCAATCCTAAAGTTTTGAATGGTGGGGTGAGAAAAGTATAACCAGCTAGTTTTGGGGGGCATATTAGAGAAGTGATGGGCTTCACAAAGTGGAAATTAATATCTTCATTAAAGTTTCCTTGGATAGGCTGAAAATGCTGGACAAAACACAACTAATGCAGTATAGTCAATAGAAATGATTCTCACAATGTAAATAAGCTCTTCCATCGAGTAGGTAGACAGTGTCTCCCAAGAGGCTGATGTCCTCAGTAATAATCCATGCCCTCAGTAGTAATTTCTCACCTGCAGTTAGCTGGCTTGTACTTAACTCCCGGCAGCTTATCAGACCCTCCTGAGCCTTCTCTGCCCAGCTTCATCCCTTTCCTGCTCTTCTCCCTCTGGCCCCCACCAGCAGTGCCCAAGCTGCATGTAATTTGTTCGACTCTCTGTCCTTCCGATCCTAGCAGAGTCCACGTGGACCGCTGTTGACATTCCTGGGGATCATGCAGTGCTGAGTAGTCCCCTTAGCAGGAAAGGCCCTCTCTCCCACCCGCAGCATCCTGGGTGCTCTGTAGTCATCAGATATTCTCTAGGACAGGATGGAGAGCAGAGGAGGAAAGCAGGAGCCTTTTCTGGAGGGTGAAAAAGCTTCCTGATGCCCAGTGTTGTTGAGGCCCTGGTGGGTTGTCTGCTGTCTCAAGGTGGGTTACTTCACACTCCCACTGTCTCAGTAGTCCTCAGCTGTGGTGTGCTTTGTGTAAGGTACCACATCACACCTTGTCCATCCATTTCCACAGAGCTCTTGGGGGATTGCAGAGCAAACACACATTTGAGAAATGCAATGTTTTCTGTGCAGACTTGGGTTTTCAGGAAAAGCACATCTCACCTTTCTGCCTTGTTACTAGCTTGCTAATTCTTGATATTTCCCAGACTTTTAAATGCATCCAACCTGGGTCTGTGGGTGCACCTAACAAGAGCCTGCAGAAATCTCTGTGTGTTTCTTTGTGCAGCAAACTGGCTGTAGAACACTGAGTTATTCCAGAAGGGCAGGAGTGGTGGCCGCAGGCTTTCTGTTCAGTACAGATGAGAAGTTCTCACATTCTGAGCTAATGGAGAGCCCCCCTGCCCTGGCTTGTCACACAGCCCATGTATGGGGAAGCATCTGGCCTTGAATCAGTTTTAAGCCTCTGACCCATAGGAGGTATGTGTAATGAAGAACATGAGGGAGTGAGAGCCAGTGTGTGAGACCTGACACAGTTCTTCCCAAAAGCATTCTAAAAGGTTATGGGGTACGAGAGGGGGAAATTTGTTTTTGATACATCTTTATCTAATCTAAGAGGGAGAACTCTAATTCTGGGTTTGTGGAGAAATAAGAGAAGTACTTACCCCTTGGTTTCTTGGGTCTCAGGTCTAGAACTTTCTGTAGAGTTGTCATGCATGATTATACATATTAAGTTCAGCTCAATAACAAACCTGGTAGTTATCGCTCCAGGTTCTGATCAACCCACATTTGTTCTCAGCCTGGTTATAGTTCATAAAATGTCAAGTGCTAAGGTAAGATGACTTGACCCTGGCCATGTGGCTCAGTTGGAGTATTGTTCCATGTACCGAGAGGGTGCCTGTTTGATTCTTGGTCAGGACATATGCCTGGGTTGTGGATTCGATACCTGATTGGAGCATGTATGGGAAGCAACCAATTGATGTTTCTGTCTCACATCAATGCTTCTCTCTCTCTCCCTCTCTCTCCCTCTCCCCCTCTTCCCTCTGCCATATAAAAATCAGTGGAAACATGTCCTTGGGTGAGGATAAAAGAAAAGATAAGATGACTTGTGGCACCTTCCTCTGTTGTTCTCTAGCTGTGGCTGTGGCCTGTGCATCCCAGAAGCGTGGACAGTAGGTAATAGTGAATATTGTTGGATTGTTGGCCTGGTTTCCATCCTGAGAGGTGCATTTCTGCCATGGCTTACAGGTCTGAGATCACCTGCTGCTCAGATATTTTGAGAGATAATTCACATAGCACATAATTCACCCTTTTGAAGTTATACCATTCTTCACTGGTTTTTAGTACGTTCACTGCATTGCACAGGCATCACTGTGATCAATGTTAGAGAGTTGTCATCAACCCAGGAAGAAACCTCATACTCGTGAGCAGTCACTCTTTATTCCTCCCCTTTCCTCTAGTTCTAAGCAGTCACAAATTTGTTTTGTCTTTATAGATTTGCTTATTCTGGAAATTTTGTATAAATGGAATCAGGCAATAGGTAGTCTTTTATATCTGAGTCCTTTAACTTACATTACTGTTTTCAAGGTTCATTCATGTTGTAGCGTGGATCAGAACTTCATACCTTTTCATGGCCGAGTAATATTCCATTATATGGGTATAGCACATTTTGCTTATCCATTCATCAATTGATGGATATTTAGGTTGTTTCCAGTTTTAAACTATAATGAAAAATGCTGTTATGAAGATGCATGCATTTTTGAGTGGACATATGTATTCAGTTCTCTTGGGTATATACCTGCAAGTGGAATTGCTAGGTCATTTGATGATTCCACATTTAACCTTTTGAAGAATAGCCAGGCTGTTTTTCAAAGTGGCCACACCATTTTAAATTTCTACCAGCAGTACATGAAAGTTCCAGTTTTTTCACATCCTCACCAACACTTGTTATTATCTGACTTTTTGATACTGGATTTTTATACAGTTGTTTTATGGTAATTCCCAGTTACTTAAACTTGAAAAGATTGTATATTTTGGTCTCTGGGTTTGTCACATTACTTCTGTGCAGAGGCAGCCCATTCAGCTTTGGGTCCTTGTTCCAAAGGTCGGCTGTGAAGTGGAGCATGTGCTGCTGACTCGTGCAAGGACTCTACAGCACAGCACCTTTTTGTATTCATTTAAAGAATAGATTGTGCCAGTGGGTTTCAAAGTGTTTTCCTTTGTGATGGGGTGTGTTCACTGTTTCCGCCTCTTTATTCTGTCTCCCTCCTTCACCAGGCATCTGGAAGCTAGAGCACAGAATGAATTCTTCCGGGCATTCTTCAGGTTGCCGAGGCCAGAGAAGCTGCACACAGTCAGGGACTGTGCTCTGTGGACACCCTTCAGTCGCTGTCACACTGTTGGGCGGATGTTCACCTCGGACAGTTACATCTGCTTCGCCAGCAAAGAGGATGGCTGCTGCAATGTCATCCTTCCGCTCAGAGAGGTAGGGAGGGGACCCCCCTCCCTGGGAGATGGCAACAGATGGGGATGCTCACTGATGGCTAAGGGTGGGCATCTAGAGGGAAGCATAGCCTGAATTTGACCATTGCCTACTTGGCTGTTGCTTTTCCTATTACTATTGTGGCAACTTGGAATTTTTATAAAAGTGAGTGGGAAGAACAGGACACACTAACGTCCACATTATCAATAAAGCCGTTATTTAAAAGTACTGCCTAGCAATTAAAGCTTTATGCCAGCTTTTAGGTGTGCCTACTCCCCTTTTACCCACATAAGGGAAGAGAGAAAAAGGTGACCTACAAAAAGCATCCCTTCTGAAAATAAAGGTCAAATTGCTTGGCTTTTATACACTCCTGAAATCTTAGTTGAAAATTTAACAGTGTTTCCTTTCCCATGGATCAGGCCCCTTCCTCCTATACAAATCCATGATTCTGCTCTTGGAGTTGAGGGCAGCCCGAGGCTACTTCTGGCTCTGGCAGCTCATCCTATGGTCTCAGGGCATCCCTGCCGTGACTATACCCACAGCTTCACTACACTCGGAACCCCTGTCTTGCTGTTGTGACATCCTGATAAGCACTCTTCTTCAGAAAAACTCAAAATTTCTTCATTCCTGTGATTTCATACCTCCATGTCCTATTTCGGCAGCAGATGTCTTCATTTCACAAATATTCTTACATAAGAGTGGAGCAAGAAATCCACTTGTCTTATATACTTATTTTTAAAAATTACGAGAACCTATACATAACAGCAGTCACCATTTTAGCATATTTAAATGATAATCAGCGGCATTAAGCAATTCATTTTGTTGTGCAGCCATCTCCAGAACACTCTTTGCCTTCCCCAACTGAAACCCTGCCCCCATTAAACAACAGCTCCACATCCCTCTCCCCTCCACCTCCAGTCCTTGGCAACTACCATTCTACTTTCTGTTTCTATGAATTCAACTATTCTGGGTACCTCCTGTAAGTGTAATCACACAGTATTTGTCCTTTTGTGACTGCATTATTTCGCTTAGTGTAATGTCCTCAGAGTCCATTCATGTTGCAGCACGCGTCAGAATATCTGCCCCATTTAAGGCTGAATAATAGTCTGTTGTATGTGTAGAACACACTTGGTTTATCCGCTCGTGTTCGAGGGTGGCCACTTGGGTTACTTCCACCTTTTAGCTATTCTGAATATGCCGCCTTACATACTTTAAACCTCTGTCCCAGCTCTTTATTGTAGTTATTTGTTTTGGCTTTCTGTCTTGGGGTATTTCTGAGTATGTATCTAAATGTCTGCTTCCCTTCTTTTTTGCTGTACCCTTTTGTGGGTAATTTCTTGTCACAGGTTGTGAGCATTGAGAAGATGGAGGACACAAGTCTGCTGCCCAATCCCATCATCATTAGCATCCGCAGCAAGATGGCCTTCCAGTTCATTGAACTCAAGGACAGAGACGACCTGGTGGAGAGTCTGCTCCTCCGGCTGAAGCAGGTGCATGCTGACCACCCTGTGCATTACAGCACCTCACAGGATGATGACGTGGTACGATCTTTCAAAAGAGTAGGATTCTACACGCTGAAAACCCCTTCTTCTTTTACCAGTTCTATGGCAGTGGTCTGCAAAGGGGAGTGCACATAACAATGATGAATGTGGATACGAGAAACCTGTGTCAGACGTGATGTGGCCTTTGTATCAGTCTGGCACCATTTCTGATGCACTGGGTGTCCTAAGTAGGTGTTTCACAGGTTAGAGGGGGCTCCCAGCAGATTAAAGGGGTTGATAGGTATGTACCCCACAGGTTAGAGGGGCTGAAGGGGCACTCCACTCACAGATTACAAGGGTCCTCCACCACCCCAGGTTGGAAGGGGTAATGTTATTCAGGGGCAGGAGTAGTTTGCTGAAAGAGAAGCTTCATTGTCCTTGAGGGTGGACAGCTACAAAAATGGACCCGGTCTGCTGGAACCTAGTCTCCTGTACTTACACACCCATCCTGGACAGGGAGGACCAGAGATAATTTTCAACACCATAGAGCTGTTTTCTAGAGATGGTTCTTTTCAGTCTGGAAGCTAAGGGAAGATGAGACTGACCAGGTGCTTTCCTGGTCCCCATTAGACGTGTGCCCTGGGTGCCATGAACAATCTCACGGGCACATCACAGTGTGGACCATACTCCTTCCTGAGGATCAAGTCCACTGGGTTTCATGTTAGTCTCTTTTTCCTTTGATTCATAAATAGACATGTTCGAATTTGTTAGGCTCATGCCTTCAAAGGCAAGATAAAGATTGTTCTGCAATTAAAGCAATGACTTCCTTCACTCTCTCTCTTTTTCTCCCTCCATGTAGATGTCACATGTGTTTCATTCAACAAGCATGTGCAGTGGCTACAAGTTTAGGGATCTTGAAATGATGTCTTCTCAAAATAGTGAGGAAGGTGAAGAAGAAGAGAGCCTTCAGCAGCACCCCCAGGCCCTGAAAGCTGTCTTGGAGCAGTCGGGCAGCCAGATCCCCAATGTGCGAATGGTGAGTGCCTACTCTGCCTGTCCCAGACCTCACAGAGTTTGAGTGGGCGTGGCTTCCCAGCCATCTGACTCACTGTGGAACTCGGCCTCTAGCGGGGCGGGTGTGGCTGGAACAGCAAGCTTCCCCCTCTTCGCCCCCTTGGCCCAAAGTGGAAGGAGTCCACTGATGCCCACTGCCTGGTCACCCATGCATGTGTTGAGGATGTGGTCACACAGTGGAGTCTGTGTTCCCAGCAAGTCTCTCTTTATATCCCGTAGGGTCTGAGTGTGCTTCTTTTTACAGTGTTTCTTTTTTGTAAAGGTAATTAAATAAACATCTTATTAAAAGAAACTAAAATTTTCTGCCATCCAGCAATTATTTTAAAGGATTTTTAATTGCCTAGAAGAGTAGTATCTTATTTCTGATGGTGAGAGCACTGTGATTTTTTCAGGCTTCAGTGTTTCGTCTGGCCGTCAGGAAGTTCCTGGCAAGTTTGGATTCCCCCTTGTTCCCATTTGTCCTCCAAGCTGACCTGTTTTTCAGCAACTGGTTCCATGTCAGCATCCCGATGAGCTTCCTTCCTCTCATGCCTCCCATTCCGACCTCACCCTCCCATCTGCTTTGGGTTACATTTGTCTTAGGACAAATATTTTCCTGTCCACTTTGCCAAGGAAATTGCATTTTATTGCCTTAAGTGCTCCCACTGCGCTCTCAGCTTCTGAAGGGCTGGTGCTCTGTAATGTTCCCCTCTACATCCTCAGTGCCCAGTAGAGGTTCAGAAGTACTATTTGCTGAGGGAGTTGCCTGTCCCTGTTAACAGAGGTGATGTTCCTGTATTTTGGATTGTAGATGGGCTGCAGTGGAAGGTGCAGGTGGGCTTCTTTGTGTATTAAGGATGTTTCTGTTTTCAGTCCAGAGAGCAGATAAAATTAAGCCTGTGGAATGACCACTTTATGGAATATGGCAGAACTGTATGTATGTTTCGCACAGAGAAGATCCGGAAGCTTGTGGCCATGGGGATCCCTGAGTCTTTACGTGGTAGACTCTGGCTGCTTTTCTCGGGTAAGTGGTTCTAGTGCCTCTAGGCCAAACGTGATTTCTGAAGCAGACTCAGAAACAGACTGAGGTCTGAGCAGTGTGTGTGTGTGTCCTAGATCCTTCCTGTGATGTTCCCAGCCCAGACTTCAGAACCTGACTGTGATAGCTGTGGGGCCTTGGTCAGGGTGCCTGGGGCCTCTGGGCATCGGTGTCCTCCTCAGCAGTGTGAAGTCTGGCTGACGTGATCTCTTCTCCTTTAAAAAGGACTTTGAGCCTTAGCTGATGTGGTTCAGCTGGTTGGGCATCATTCCATAGGCCAAACGGTCATGGGTTCGATTCCTGGTGAGGTCACATGCCTGGGTTATGGGTTCAGTCCCAGTTGGGGAGTGTACGAGAGGCAACCAATCAGTGTTTCTCTCCCTCTCTTTCTTTCTGTCTTCTCCTCACTTTAGAATCAATTTTTAAAAAATGAGTTTGAGTCTATATGTAATCCTGAGAATTCTGTTAAAAACCAACCCCTTGGAAGGGAAGTGTCTTTAAAGAGCATGCACTCTGAAATATACTAAACGAAACAGTCTTTATAAGGTGTTCAATTGCAATGGTGTTGAAATAAATTCCGCAGAGCACACTTTCTATTGGCCCCTCCTTCCTGAAGACACATATGTCCCCAAGAGACAGAATCGCAGAGATTTCTCCTCTGTGTTTTCTCCTCCTGAATCACTTGACCTATTCAGTGCTGGCTTTTTGGTGTCAGGCCCCAGGCCTCTCCCTCCCTCCCTCTGCTGTTGTTTAGTGCTGATGGGTGGGCCAAGACTGGAACCAAACTTCTTTAGAGACTCCTGAGCAGGCATTCGCCTGTCTCCACATTGATCATGAGTCATTTTGTCCCACTTGGTAGAGGAGCTGGGCTGTGAGCAGGAAGGGCAGGTCCCTGTCGTTCTGTGGTGTGACTGCCACTCCCCACAGAGTGCTGAGGGAGGCACGGTGAGGAGGCTCACTTCCTCCAGGTAGCTCGTGCTGTGTACACATCAGCAGTGAGGCTGGGCATGTGTGGGGGCCTATCCTCTCACTGCTCAGTTATCCTGTTCCTCTGTCGTGGTGGCTTCTCACCCCCCATCATCTTGCTCCTCCTTCCTGGTCTCTCCCCCAAAGAATCCCAGCCCCTTCCCTCTCCAATCAGAGGTGCCCACATACAGACTTTGGGCTTTCAGTTACACTGGGTGCCTTTCCATAGTCAGTGTCACGGATACCTCTGTAGCCACTGTTCACCCAATCACAGGCTGAGTTTCCCCCTCAGGCTTGTTTCTGCAGCTGCCTACCCAAGACACACCATGGAGACCATTTTTTTAAAAAAAATTAAAAGTGTCTTCTGTATTTTTTATCTGTAATAAAAACAATCTGTGTTCATATTTGAAAAGAATATATGGAGGAGCAAGCAAAGAAAGTAGCATTACTCAATAATCTAGCCACTTAGAATGGTTTATGGTCTTCCAGGTGTCTTTAATGAACATATTTTATATATGTATATCGTTAGCTCTCCATATCTATAGGTTTCACATCTGTGGATTCAACTAACACAGATCAAAAACACTCACGCAAAAAAAATCCCAGAAAGTTTGAAAAAGCAGCACTTGAACTTGCCACATGCCGAGCACCATGCTGAATCCATGTGAGTGAACTGATGTGTAGGAACACGGTGCTGTAGCCTGTATGTGAGTACAGGTTCTGTGCAAATCCTACACCATTTCATAGAAGGGACTGGAACATCCACAGATTTTGGTATCCATGGAGGTCCTGGAGCCAATCCTCCATGGATACTGAGGAATGACTCTTTACACATATGCTTTTTTTAAAACTGTTCAAATGTTTATTTTGGTGCACAGTATGAGAAATGGACTTTTAAATCAACTAAATTTTATGGAAAACAAACAGCAAATAAATTAGACCCATGTTAAAGTCAGCTAAATGTCCAAACTTAAGGATATAAGAACCACTGATAAACTTCGATTCCACAGTCATCTTTAAGAAGTCAAAGTTTTCCGAACAACTTTACTATGAACTGGTCCAGAGCATTTAACAGCATACAGGAACACTTAACAAGAGTGGTGGTCAGGCACATGTTTCCTTGGTGCTGCTTGCTGGACTGGACATGAAGGAAGATCCTAGTGGCAATATGGCAACACTGGGTATAAACAGAAAGTTTCCAAGTAAAGTGACAAGTTCTTCTGAGTGTAGCTGAAGCAGCAGAGGTGATTCTCCATGTGGACTACACATATGCTTTTAATCAAGAAAATAAGTGCGGCGTCAGTTCATATAGGGCTATCTTTTCATTCCAGTGATAGAATGTTTCCTTTGGTGGCAGAAGGGTTGCTGTAGTGTTTAAGCTGTTGCTAAATAAATGACAACTGTTAATATAAGGGACAATTGGTGAAGGGTATGATCCTTAATCCAATAAGAATGAAAAACAGTAAGCAGTGGTTAAAGACATAACTGGGCCCTTTCTGCTTCCCCTGCCCTCTGGAAACCTGTCTGCGATGGGCTGGCAGCAGTACAGGGAGCCACCTACCACTAGCCCCACTGAGGGGACGCTGATGAAAACCACAAGGTACCCTGATACTGGCTGATGAGTGAGGAGAACCCTCAGAAGGTGTTGGTTCACTTATCCCCTGGCGTCCCTGCTGTCAGAGGCCTGGGCAGTAGCTTGGCCCTGGGTGAGCCATGCTTGTTCATCTTGCACATCAAGAACACTGTCTGCAGTTTCCTGCTGGCAGCTGTTGGCTCCTTAGTAATTGTTAGCATTGCTTAATCATAATGGCATCTTCTCATGAGCTTCACACATTGGTGCTCAGTAATTTCTTGTTGAGTTAGTGCATGAAAATTCTGTATTTGTACATACATGGAAGTATATACGTATACACGTAAACACATCAGACACTTCCTGTTGCTAGGGAACACAACTTATGAAGACGATAATAATAAAAGTATGTCTAGTATGTGCTTTTCTCTCTCTTCATATAAGGTTATTCTTAGAGAAGCCATGTTCTTTTTTGTTTTCTGACAGAAATGAAGTCCTTTTTGTTGTATGTAGTCTCAAAATATTTCATGTCCTTCAAGAAATGAGACCCTACTGAGGTTCTCCGACAGGGCAGGCACTCTTCCCATGTTTACACTATCCTGGTAATCAACACTCTTGAAAAATTACTTTTAAATCACTAGATGCTGTAACCGATCTCGCCTCACATCCTGGTTACTATGGTAATCTGGTAGAAGAGTCCATGGGAAAATGTTGCCTGGTGTCGGAGGAGATAGAACGAGACCTGCATCGTTCCTTACCAGAGCACCCTGCCTTCCAAAACGAAACTGGAATCGCGGCTTTGAGGAGAGTTCTGACGGCCTATGCCCACCGGAACCCCAAAATTGGCTACTGCCAGGTGAGGTGTGTGCTGAGGAGAAGAATCCTTTAGTCCACATCCTGTGTTGACCACCTAGGCCTCAGAGTCTGTGGTTTCTGGCCATCTGGTACCAAGGACAGGCTTGGTATGAAGGCTATGTACGGGCTTGGTCCCTTTCCCTAAGCCATGCATCGAATGAGGCCAAAGGAAGTTACCTTCATAGTGTCAGACAGCCTGATCATTTGGGATTGGGAAGCTTTCCCGGTCCTAAAAAGAGCATCACATGTGCTCAGTCCACAGTGGAGGAGGTGCTGTCTTCACGCACCCACAGGCCTCCACTGGTAGGTGGCGAGGATAAAGCTGCTACAGAACTCTGTCTTTCCAGACCTCTAGGACTTCATAGGGATTGTTTTTAAAATGGCAGTGCTATTTGGGGAGGAAAAAAGATGTTTGGGGCAGGTCACCTCCTTCAGGAAACACGAGGGGTGGAGGTAAGATGCCCTCTGAACACTTCCTGAGGACTCAGGAAGTTTGTTTGGTTTACTCAGGGATGTGGCAACCAAGCACAAAATAAACACCAGCAACAAACAACAAAAATCCCCCAGCCTAAGAATGGATTAGAGAAGATTCTGGCATTTAAAAATACAAGATTTTACACTTTGAATAAGCAAAATCAATGGGTGAATGACGTGTGTATGTGTGTATCTGTTGGAACATGAACACAGAAAATGGATGGATTGCATCTGAGCCTGAGGTGTGCACCACAGCTCCATCCAGCATTGCTAGATGGGGGCAGTGATGGAGTGGTGCTTCACTGCTCAGCCTGGTATTTGTATCTTGTGAGAACCAGGTTGATAGGACACATGGTAAGTGCCACTGCGTGAAGGTCAGTGTGGTTGGGGTACCCTGATCTTGACTTTCATAGGTCATTTGGACTTCTGTGTTTTTTAACATCTCTGTGCTCCTGTGTGGTTTAGTCAGTAACTGTTCCTCCTCTTTGAACCCTGAGCAGTCCATGAACATCCTGACTTCTGTCTTGCTGCTGTATGCCAAGGAGGAGGAAGCGTTCTGGTTGCTAGTCGCTGTGTGTGAGCGGATGCTTCCTGACTACTTCAATCACCGAGTTATTGGGGCACAAGTGGACCAGTCTGTGTTTGAGGAGCTTGTTAAGGAGCACCTGCCTGAGCTGGCGGAGCACCTGAACGACCCCTCAGCCCTGGCGTCCATCTCGCTCTCGTGGTTCTTGACTCTGTTCCTCAGCATTATGCCCCTGGAGAGCGCAGTGAACATTGTAGATTGCTTCTTCTACGATGGGGTCAAAGCCATCTTCCAGCTGGGGCTAGCCGTGTTGGATGCCTGTGCCAAAGACCTCTGCAGCAGCAGGGATGATGGTCAAGCCTTGATGGTCCTCAGCAGGTGGGCTCCGGTGCTGTCTTTGGCTGACTGGGGAATGGAGTGGGCACCAGCTGCAAATCTGTGAGGTGGACTACAGGAGAGGGCAGCAGCAGGTGCCCAGGAGGGCTGTCACTGGAAGATTTCCTTCCACCCTGCTGTTTGTCACCCTGTGGTCTCCTCAGAGCCTGTCCCTCAGGTGGCACTGTCAACTGTGTGTGCTTGAAGAATGCCATTTTCCTTCCTCCTCTCTACCAAGTAAAGGGAGTCCAGGAAGAGAGAAGACTATCAATGGTTTTCTCTGAGGAAACTGAAATGTCTTGAGTGTAGATGGACTTGTAGTGGTCTGGAATGGGGGGAGGCAGGCACCGGGAATTGTTGGCCTGAGAAAGCCAACTGATGGTTTCACACATTTTGTGTGTTGGGCCTGGTGTGTCTCACTAGGCTGAGGACTGGAACCCAGGCCTCTTACAGCTGATGGTAAGTTAGCTGACAAAGGCTCCCTTTTAGAATGTTGTGATTCACTGCAGTGGAGAGTCACAACCTCCACTGGAAACCTACTGGTGGAGCCCAGATTGACAAGTCCAGTTTTATGGATGTCTTCCCATTGTTTGGAGACAAATGAGCTATGTTTGAAAGTGCTGTGACAAATGAGCTATGTGTGACATGTGTCATAGCCCCTGTGACCAGATAAGGGTAAGCCTGTGCTTTAATGCTGGGTGGTATGTTCAGGTTTTTGGATCACATTAAGAATGAGGACAGCCCTGGACCCCCAGTTGGCAGCCACCACACATTTTTCTCTGATGACCAGGAACCTTATCCCGTGACTGACATTGCTGACCTGATCCGGGAGTCCTATGAGGTAACTGATCCCTGTCCCATCTCCACCCACCCATTGGAAGCTTGCTGGGGAGATGGGCTTGAAGGAGGTTTCTGAGGCTGCTTCTTGTGTCCTGTGTATACAGAAGGGATTCTGTGAGTGCACGCTTCCTTGTTTCCCTGCAGAAATTTGGAGACCAGTCTGTGGAACAGATTGAGCGCATGCGCTATAGGCACAGGATCAGGGTTCTCCAAGGCCATGAAGACACCACAAAGCAGAACGTGGTGAGTAGAGGCCTCCTTAACATGGTGGCTCACGGCAGGTGCTGACCTGTGGTGTCCCTGTTGGTCTCTAGTATAAGAATGCCAGGGGCTTTTGGTATGTTGAATCAAAAACTTAACAGAGGTGACATGGTATAGCAAGAGCACGAGTTTCTGAGTCAGACACATTGTGAGCCTCAGGTTCCCCCGTTGTAAAATGAGGATAATAATACCCACAGTGTGGGATTGAAGTATGTAGGATATAGAAAATGCCCAGCACACGTGGCCTACAGTGTTAGTTGTTTTTCAGGAAGAAGTTCTTGCCCAAACTGTCTTTGCTAGTGTTGAACTTCCATTAGAACTTACAAGTGTTTCTGGAGGCCCCAGTGTGTGAATCAGAAAGGTAAGGATACACTCCTGCAAAAATTCCCATAAGGTGATCTTTGTGTCAGAAAGAAGCAGACACTGATCCTTCGGAGATGGAAGTTGGTGCTAGCACCTTGTGCCCCACACTTGCAGGAAGAGCCCCTCCTGTCTCTGGCTCTCCAGATGCAGACAAGATCTCACTCCATTGTTGTTTGTTCTTTCCTCAAGCTCCGTGTTGTCAACCCAGAAGTCTCATTTCTCCTGGAAGACCTTGAGGAACTCTATGACTTATTCAAGGTATGCAAGTTTGGGAAGATGAGGGAGTGTCAGGCCCAAGCCATTGTTTTCAGCCTGCCTGAGGTGATGCGTGGAAGCCAGAGGGTTTTGCCATGTGCTTCTCTGAGGCTGCAGAGCATGGAGCTCCCCATCTGCCAGCCTTGACTGCTCCAAGCCCACATACCAGTGCTGCTGCCGTTCTGCACTAAGTTCCCAGTCTATGTTAGACGAAACAGTGACCCTATTGAAACTATCACTTCATATACTTTTCAATTACTTATAATCCAACCCACAATACACATGCATGTATATTTTTAAAAATATTTTATTTATTTATTTTCAGAGAGAGGGGAAGGGAGGGAGAAAGAGAGGGAGAGAAACATCAATGTGTGGTTGCCTCTCAAGCGCCCCCTACTGGGTACCTGGCCTGCAATCCAGGCATGTGCCCTGACTGGGAGTTGAACCAATGACCCTTTAGTTCTCAGGCCAGCACTCAATCCACTGAGCCACACCAGCCAGGGCAACACATACACGTATTTTTATATTTATACAGCTGGTATGCATGGTATTTCATATTGTATTTTCCCTTGATGCTGTTTTTAACAGTTTTCTCTGCTGCCACATAGTCTTATTTTAAATAACTTTATATTCTATCTTACTGGTAATAATATACTAAACCATATTTCTAATATTTTGATTTAAAAATATTTTATTGTTTATGCTATTACAGCTGTCCCAATTTTCTCCCTTTGCCCTCCTTTGCCCAGCCTGTCCCCTGCTTCCATAGTCAATCTCCACACTTGCTCATGTCCATGGGTCATGCATATATGTTCTTTGACTAATTCCTGTACCTCCCTTCATACAGTCCTCACCTCCTTCCTCCCCTCTTACAGCTGTCAGTCTGTTCCATGATTCTGTTTCTCCTTTGCTCATTAATTTATTTTGTTCATTAGATTCCTCTTATTAAGTGAGGTCATATGGTATTTGGGTTTCAACAACTGGCTTATTATTTAGGTATTTAGGTAGATTCCCACATCTTGCCACTTAACTCATGCTGCAAAGAATATTTGCAAGTGCCTTGCTAGAAATTTTCATGCTCGAAACAACCAATAAAAATGGGGAAGAGAACCAGACACACTGATTCTCTGCTGACACCCCAGCAGTGAAGGGAGGTGGCCATGGTAGAAAACAAGTCCAGCTTTGGAGTCTGGCCTCCAGAGCTCTTGCTGGTGGGAAATCTGAGCCACTGTCACATCTGAATGTAGATTGCCAAGATAATTGGCATAGTGATAAGCAGCACTTCAGGGGGCACTTTTCAGCAGAGTCTTAGTGATTGTCTGAACCCCGGTGCACTGGTCGTGGCACATTCTCTGCAGTCACTGAAATGGGTTGTTGGTGTTTAGATTCCTGGCACTTCTCATTCATAATACACAGGATGTGTTGTGAGAACTCCCCACACCCCTTCTCCTGTGGACGTCACCTGTTTTCAAGTTTTATAGTTTCCTCCATTGTATGAAGAAAAAATACAAAGTGAAAGGTTACTTGGTGTCCCAACGCTTCTGACTTTCTAGGAGGAAAAATGCAGAATACTAGAAACATTAAAACAGGTAAATGAATGTGTTGTTTAACATATAAAGTCTTTCATTTATTTGGGGTTAATTGTTCTCAATTTGAGAGAATAAGACTCATCACCAATTTGAATTTATGTAATTTAAAAGATTGCTTTAAATTTATAATAAAAACAAATTTCATTAAGTAATAACCATGTCATCTTTAAAATAAAGAAGGTTTTTTCATATTTTATTTATTTTTTTTTAGAGAGAGGTAAAGGGAGGGTGAAAGGAGGGGAGAAACATCAATATGCTGAGAAGGCTGCCTCTTGAACGCCCCCACTGGGGACCTGGCCTGCAACCCAGACATGTGCCCTGACTGGGAATTGAGCCAGTGACCTTTAGGTTCACAGGCTGGTGCTCAATCCACTGAGCCACACCAGCTAGGGAATAGTACAAAGAGTTTTTAAATGAGATAGTTAGGGCTGTTTCTTGTTTCTTATTTTTATTGTTCTTGAGAATGATGTGGTTGTTACTCAATGAAATTTATTTTCATATTTGTAGTTAACCTCATAAGTCTTTTGTTTTTGTAGGCCTAACTACAAATATAAGCTTAAAAACTATAAATACAAGATAACTTTCAAAATTTACCTCCAAAGAAAATTCCAGTAAAATAGTGTCATCATCATGGTGTCTTATTCTGGTGTACAACCTAGGTGCCTCTTTTATGAACCCTCCCCAGCATCTTCCTTCCATACTCAAGTCATCATCATGTCCCCTGTGGGAGGGCTCCGCCAGCAGGGCCCCCGTCCCCCGTCCACCACGGATGAAAATAATACTACCAAGACATGATTTGCTTGGGGAGGAAAGGTTGCCAGCTTCTCTCATGGGAGAAGGGCCCCGAGGAGGTCCCTGAGTCCTTGCCTCAATGGCTTTTTATTAGGTTCCTAACATACAGGGATACAGGTAAAGCTCATCAATCAATGTCAGGTGGCAAGGATCAAACAATAGATAACATTTCAAAGAAATCTGAGGGCTTAATCTGAGTCAGTGTCTATCGGGTAAGGGGGTTGCAAAAACTTTAAGAGACATACTCATTTCCTGCCCGAACCCTTATCATATGGATGAAAGCACTCTTAGCAAAGCAGGCTTCACAGGACTTTGCAAAATCTTTCTTATGCCCGATTACCCCAGAACCCACTGTAGCCAGCAGAGGGCTGCACCCATTCCTGGTCATAGATTCAGGCTTAAGTGGATTAGAACCAGGAAATGCTTCTCCCAGAGCTTCACCCGGATGTAAAGGAGACTCGGGCTATGTCAAAATAGCCAGGGGGGTTGAGGGTCCTTCCCCCTCACTTGCTGCAGCCTCCACTGAGTCCTTTCTAGATGGCCTCCCACATGATTGTGTCTGCTTGGGTTGCCCCTTCTCTGAGGGGTTGTACCCATAGACTCTGACTAACCAACCAAGCGTTGGAGGCTAGAGATGGCAGAAGCAGCACTCTTGCCAGGGAGATAAGCTTTGTTTCCTCAGTGGCTCAGAGTCTGGAGGTCGCTCATTCAGTCTTAGCCATGGGGGGCAGTTACAACTCCTGAAACCAGACAGAGCGGTTCCCAGCATCTCCCTCTTTTTTATTTGTTAAAGCAATTGAAGCTGTTGGGCCTGTGAAACCCACAAATTGCTGTTTGGAATGCAATCACTAGAAAACAATTTCCAAATACACCGTAAAGCACAAATTAGAATTAAAACAACGAGGAGCCCAAAGGCTGGAGGAGCCCAAAGGCTGCCGAAGCCCAAGCTTAAAAATTCAAATGCAAGGAAATGTTACAAATGCAAGGGAATGACAAGAGTAACAGGTCTGGTTACATTTTAATTTTGGGGAGAATTAACACAGACCAGGAAGTTACTTTAAAGATAAACAGCAAGGGCTAGTCACAAAGCATTCTTAGAATCAGTAAACAACCGGTGGCTCCAAAGAACCACATTCTCAGATTAAGTCCATCAAACCAATATGTGGGGATTCAGTTAGTCAGAATTATCACAGAAGGTCTGAAAAACCTCCTGCTTGGTTAAGGCATTGAATGTCCTGCAATTTATCAATTTGTCCCTTTGAGTTGGTAGAAGAAGTCCCTCTTAGGTGATGTTGAATACCACTCCAGGAGTGCTGGCTGGAATTCTACTTCAGGGGGATGACACACAGTGTGGAGAAGTCTGGATGGAGAGAGTCCAATGGGTGGAGGTGGGTGGTCATCAGGGAAGCCTTTTCTGTGATGTGGCTTCACCCTCTTCTCCGGCAGTTCCAAAGGTTATACTGGAGAGCAAACACAAGCATACCCTCTTCTCCAAGTTAAGAGTTCTACAGGACCCTGCCAAGTGCCATCTCCTAAAGGATCTCTATATAAAACCTGAGGGTAAGGTGGTTTGACTCTTTTGCCTGAAAATATTTTTCAATTGGAGTACAAAGCAATACACCATAATTTAGAAAATTATAGGTAAACATGGCTAATAAAATCAAATTTTGGAGGGATGACTCCCCCTTTTTGTTTTTAAGAAGATATAAAAGTATGATGAACCCATTCTATAATTGCTTGACTAGTTTCATTGTAAAGTATTCTTGTTTTATGCTGGATATTCCAATACTGAAGAAAAACCTGAGTAGAATGGGCAAGGTAGTTAGGGCCATTATCAGTTTTAATTTGCTGAGGCCATCCTGGATGACTACTGGCCTCAAGCCAATGGGCTTGTATATTTTTAGCAGATTCTCCTGTTAAAGCAGATGCATGTAAGGCATCAGAGTAAGTATCAATAGAAATATGAACGTATTTGAATTTTCCAAACAGAGCATAAAGAATGACATCTGTTTACCAAATTATTTGAAAAGTTAGTCTGTGAGGATTAACTCCTGTAAATGGAGGTGCCTTGCTAAGGGCTTGAAAAGACAGGCCCCCTGCTGTTTCTGCAAGTTGCAAAGAGTTTAGCTCCTAGGTTCAGAGTTTTCAAGAAAAGTGGGAAAGATGAGAGGGGAGGTGCTCTGAAAAAATATGTTTTAGACAAAAATGGTTACATGCCAAGGGCCTTTTGTGACTTGATTGACTAATCATTTCCTCTGGGAGAATAGCCAGTTCTTCCCAAGGAAATGATCAGTGTTTACAGGTACTACTGAGTTAAAAAATGGTACTTTGTCTTCAGTGAAGAAGAGCTAGCTCTCCCCGGGAGACAGTATACCTATATTTCAATTTTACAATAAAGGTCACAGCTCTGGCATAAACAAAGAGGATTCTTAAATCTTTCTTTAACACGTCACACCTCCCATCCCACTTATAGCATGGTTTAGGTTGACAAATTTATGAACACAGTCACAACTTTCAGAAACAGTATTTTCTCTACTGACAAATACATTTACCCTTTTTTTAAAAATTGGAATTTTGACCTACTCCGTTTCTGAGCTGGGCCAGTTCACCCCTCCTTAGGCAAATGGTGGCCCACCCCGCTACACCCAAGCAGGTCGTAATTGCCCTGGCGCCTCCAGATCCCACCCAGTGCTCAGCGCCAGGAAGGGTCGCCCCACACGGGCACACACCCCCTGCACAGGGAATCACCCCTGGTGCGACTGGCACCAGGGGGAAAGGGAAGGGAGGGGAACCAATCTCCGCCCTGTGCACAACGTGCAATGCAGCTGGACCTGGCAGAGAGACCCAGCCCCCACTCAACTTGCCACCAGCATGCACTCGTGGGTGGCTGCAGCCGAGCCACGAGCTGGGACGCGCATCCACACTGCTGCCTTGCTGCGCACTGCAGAGACTGGTGGCAGCCGGGGCCAAATGAGAAAAGGGCCTAGCATAGGTCCCTGTTCTTCCATACTTCTAAAATTAAAAATTTATAATTTAGTGAATATTCAGTGGCCTAAAAACTGCTGAAATTAGTTTTAAAACATTGCCCTCTTTCCTTAGAGCTTGATCCCAATGGTTGAGGATTCTTGGAAACCTTTAAAGAAATGTTTTAACAAATAAATAAGCCTTTTGTGAAATTCCTCTCACCGCAAGACACAGCACTTAGAAAACCAGGTTAACACTAGTGCCCCTGCCTGCACTTTCAAATCTTAGCAAATGAGTCACCGCCGCTGTGGCCCTCCGCCGCAAACCCCCGCCCTGGGGAGACAAGAGAGCAGACCACTGCCCCGCAGAGGGAGGAAGTGCCTCTTTTCTTCAGTGCTTCAGCAAGAAGCTGAAAAGGTCAAAAAATACCCCGCTGATAAAAGGGGAAATTCTTTGCTTTCCCCTCCCAAGCCTAAAAACCTAACCTGGAGAAAGCAGGACTAAAAATGAGAACGAAGCCACTCAAGGAGTGGTAACAGTAACCTTTCCTCTTATCTGTAACATGCCTGGGGGGCCTTACCGAGAGGTGCCCCCTGGTCCCTCTGGGGATGAAGCACTAATTTCCGTCCTCTTAGGCGTGCTGTCCATGACGATGGCTCATAGCCTCTGCCTGATGCAGGGCCTGGACCAGGTCCCTGTTCGGGCACCAGATGGTGGGGGGCCTCCACCTGCAGACCCCCTCCCCCATCCGCCAGGGATGAAAATAATACTACCAAGACATAATTTGCTTGGGGAGGAAAGGTGGCCAGCTTCTCTCATGGGAGGACCCCGAGTCCTTGTCTCAGTGGCTTTTTATTAGGTTTGTAACACACAGGGATACAGGTAAAGCTCATCAATGTCAGGCAGCAGGGATCAAACAATAGATAACATTTCAAAGAAATCTGAGGGCTTAATATGACTCAGTGTCTGTCAGTTAAGGGGTTGCAAAAACTTTAGGAGACATAATCATTTCCTGCCCGGACGCTTATCATATGGATGGTAGCACTCTTACCAAAGCAGACTTCACAGGACTTTATGAAATCTTTCTTATGCCTGATTACCCCGGAACCCACTCTAGCCAGCAGAGGGCTGAACTCCTTCCCCGTCATAGATTGAGGCTTAAATGGATTAGAGCCAGGAAGTACTTCTCCCAGAGCTTCACCCGGATGTAAAGGGGACTCGGGTTATGTCAAAATAGCCAGGGGGTTTGAGGGTCCTTCGCCCTCACTTGCTGCAGCCCCCACTGAGTCCTTCCTAGATGGCCTCCCACATGATCACGTCTGCTTGGGTGGCCCCTTCTCTGAGGGGTCGTACCCATAGACTCTGACTAACCAACCAACCAAGCATTGGGGGCTAGAGATGGCAGAAGCAGCACTCTTGCCAGGGAGAT